>BQNB010133905.1:0-13616 GCA_026074375.1 Tanacetum coccineum | reverse complement strand
AACAAAAGAAAAAATTCTTTAAGGATGTTAAGAATTACTTTTGGGACGACCCCTACCTGTTTAGGATTTGTACGGATCAAGTGATTAGACAGTGTGTATATGGCAAAGAAGCCGTTGATATCCTCACGGCTTGCCACAATGGACCCACCAAGGGACATCATGGTGCCAACTACAGCGCTAAAAAAGTCTTTGATTCTGGTTTTTATTGGCCTACTATTTATCCAAATGCCCATGACTTGGTCACATGGTGTGACGCTCGTCAACGTCAAGGCAAAATCTCGCAACGTGATAAGATGCCTCAAAATGCAATTCAAGTTTGTGAGATCTTTGACATATGGGGCATCGACTTTATGGGCCCGTTCCCGTCTTCACAAGGTAACAAGTACATTCTTGTGGCAGTTGACTACTTGTCAAAATGGGTGGAAGCGAATGCGCTCCCCACTAATGATGCCCGAGTTGTTTGCAAGTTCTTAAAATCTCTCTTCGCCCGTTTTGGAACTCCTCGTGCTATTATTAGTGATCGCGGTACTCATTTTTGCAATGACCAATTCGCAAAGGTTATGCTTAAATATGGGGTTACCCACCGACATTCTACCGCGTATCATCCACAAACGAGTAGACAAGTGGAAGTTTCAAATCGTGGTTTGAAACGCATATTAGAAAGAACCGTAGGAGAAAACCATGCTTTTTGGTCCGATAAGTTAGAAGATGCATTATGGACTTTCCGTACCACGTTTAAGACACCCATCGGGTGCACTCCTTTTAATCTTGTGTATGAGAAGGCTCGTCATCTTCCCATCGAGCTTGAACATAAGGCATATTAGGCCTTGAAGCACTGTAATTTTGACCTTAAGACCGCGGGTGATCACAGAAAAGTTCAAATGAATGAACTTAATGAACTTCATGATCAAGCTTACGAGAACTCTTTAATATACAAAGAGAAAACGAAGAAGATTCATGACTCCAAAATTAGGAACCGCGTTTTCAACGTTGGTGATCGAGTCTTTCTCTTCAATTCTAGATTAAAGATTTTCTTGGGCAAGCTTAAGACCCGCTGGACCGGACCGTTCACCGTCACCCAAGTTTTCCCTTATGGTACCGTTGAGTTATCTTCAACTAACGGACCTAACTTCAAGGTGAACGGTCATAGACTCAAACGTTACTTTGGAGGGGACATACCACCCATAGTTGTCCCAGATCTCCAAACCTTCCCATGGACAATTAAATTCTGGGTCGAGTCAAGCTCGTAACTCGGTCAACAAAAACAAAGCGCTTCTCGGGAGGTTACCCATGTTTCTATCTTCTTTCTATTTTCTAATAAGTGTAACGTGAGGGGGGCTCGCCTCTTCCAATCTTGTGTTTTTGTTGTCTATAATGATTGGTAGGATTCCCCAGATTATAAAGACTCTCGTATTCGTGGTTTTGTCCAACGCTCACTCGGTCTTTATTCCTTTCCATGCTTATTTTGGAAATCCTATATCTTTGATCTTACTGACTAACGTTTAATCTTTGGCATAATTAATAAACGGCTTTAGATTTATGTGAGATTCCCTTTTATATTTGGAATATACTTTGTAATTAGTATGAGGGGGTTAGCAACCCCCACACATTGAGGACAATGTATCGTTCTAGTATGAGGGGGGAATCTATCGATTTGATCCCACTTGCATTTGTCTATGTCTTTCACGTAACCCCGTTTTACCAAGAAAATACAAAAAAACATGTGATTTTAGGCCAAAATTTAAAATTTTTGCAAAAATAAAATAAGTGTTTATCAGAAATGTTGACTTTCCGCTGGTGAGAATAAGAATAATTTTTGACTTGACCGAGCATGTTGAGCTCTAGCTTACTCCCTTAACCTTTATAAATGTATAAGCTTTTGCTAGTCTTTTATACAATAAGCTTTAAAATGCGAATTCTAGCTCAAAAGGGCAAGATTTTGCAAGTTTCCATAAATGGCTTTAAATATGCAAAGCTGACTCGCGTGATCTTACTCCTTTTTATATATAAATAAATATAAATATATAACAAAGATCAAAATCCACAAAATCAATAAGTGCTAAGCAAGGATTAATTGGAAATCTTAAAAGCTCATAAGTGTAATTTGTGGCTTTTTCTCCCAGTAGCTTCTAAAATGACTAATAATACGTGCACTTTTTTGAAAGAAAAGTTAGAGTTTAATCACTCTAAAAAAGTCCCGTTAAAGATCAACATTTTTAGAGTAAAAAGCTTTATATCAGATGATTGGATTAAATAAGAGTTTTTTGATCAAAAATATGTTTAATATTTTAAAAAGAAATTTCCTCTGTAAATATAAATGTGCAAAAAAAATGAAAATGAAAAAAGAAATGAAGTAAAAATATAAAATGTTGCTATTTATAAGTTGCTTAATAAATAAAGAAAAAATGATCTTTTCTAAAATTTAAATCATTCCTATAGAACTTACACTTGTTAATCTCGTACAAAACTTTAAAAAAACCGACATTCATAAATTCTGATCATATTCTCAGTGAGGTGTCAAAAGCTGGGCACATCACCGATGAGGACAGGAGTTCCTAGAAGAAAGTCCTCAAAAGGATTAACCTAACCTACAATGTCTTAATTTTGGAGGAATTAGCTTGCTTTGAGTTATAAACTTACTAAGTTTTACGAAAAGTTTTTAGTAAAGGGTTCTAAAGTCGGAAAGTCTCGACAAATTATTCTCTAAGGGGTGTCAAAAGCCCGATCACTGTTAGCCAAATGACGGTATGAGGTGGGAGTGTCGAGAAGAAATAGTATGCTAACATGGGACAAAAATTTTCACCTTTTAAATTCGTCTAACTAAAAGTGTAACATGAATACTAGGAAAGATATAACTCAATACTAAAAAAATTGTGGGTTTGCAAGACAAAAACAAACTGACGCACACACCTAAATATATAATCACTGTCATGAGAGAAGTTTTTACACAAATTGCAAATATGAAGTAGCGTTAGCAACCACCAACTTGTAATTAACATGATTTCGTTTTAAGCTTCGTTTGGGATATAAGTGACAAAGTCAGGGACGATGAATTGATCCTTTTAGGCACCTTAGGTTTGAGGTGTTTTCTTATTCAGTGATTCCAACAAGTTAATGTGATCACTAATGAAAGTTAAGCATGTTGTAGTAATGGAAAATAAGAAAAATAATTGTGTCAAGAAAAGTTAAATGGTAAAAACGGGTATTGTTAAAAAGCTAATAATTTCTTTAAATCCCTGTTAATTACACTTTGCAACATTTCAAAGGTATTAATTTAAGGGGAATTTGAAATCTTGGTCTTCTAAACATGGATTTATTCAATTGCGTGGTGAAACCAGAAATAGTTTAGGTATGTGGTTTTGGTATGTGCTTAAATACACATACCTTTATCTCATTAAAATGAGCTTAAATAACCAAAAATGGACATAAAATGCCAAATCTATGCTTGTTTTGTGTTATTTATTATGCAGGTAACAAATATCAACAAAAAGACAAAAAACAAGGCAAAAACCGGACAAAACCAAGCACGGGATTGGAAAGAGCGTGAAAAACCAAAGCCAAAGGCGTATGCATCTTAGTGGGCCAACTCAACCCAAGTTAATGTGTCAAGTCAGCCCGTTAAGCCTTTAAAACTAGCCCATTTATCATAAAAATCCCAAGTCCAAAGCCTTAACAGCCCGTCTCCCCTTAAACCATACACTTGTTACACCGTTAGTCCTTAGGGACTAACACATTTAGTCACTAACCTTTTCACCGTTAGTCCTCAACACTTAACCCCGTTATCCCTTTAACCCCAATTTTGAAAAACAATAAAATAATACCAAAAATGGTAGGAAGGCCCAAACCCAAGCCAAATCCACCCCGAATCCTTCTCACTCGGCAAAATTACGCGTCCAAGAATTAAGGGAAGTCAAATATACGGGTTTAATATTGATTGACGACAATTATAGCTTTCCATAAGCTATTATGGAATGATTGGAGGAAGTTAAGGGCCAAGATCATGATTGAGGACTGATTGAAGAATGATTTGGAGTGATTGACACGCCCCTTTGATGCCTAGATCATTCTCCTCACGGCTATAAATAGAGAATATGATAGACTTTTCTTTCGAGCATATTATTTTTATTGTTTTATGTTAATTTAACTGTTTTCAAGCTTTGATATAAGCAATTGTACGTCCCAAGCATTGTACTCCAAGTTTATTCAATAAAAAGGTCAAGTTCTGGTTTATGTGTCATTATTGTTCCATGATTATCTTTTGGATGATAAGCCAATTAGGGATGGGCTTATGGTACTTACCAGCATAAGCTAATAAGCTCTTGAGAAGCTCTTAAATTCTTGTTTAAAGCAAGAATCAAGGTGTGTTTTTTTTTTATTAAAAAAAGGCTTATTTGGTCATTTTCTGTTTTTGCTTATTAAAGTGCTTATTTACTGCTTATTTAGTCCTTATGTTGCTTATTTGATTTTGTTTTATGCTTCTTATAATCTGTTTTCAAGAATTCCTAAGTTTTCATAAAGCTGTCTAAAAAAGCCAAGAACAGCTTATTGTGTTTGCTTATTATTGAGTGCTTATCAGTGGTTGAATTTTGCTTAATAATAATTAGTATAGTTAGTTAAACATCTGTTTTCAAGAAATTTTTGTTTAAAAATTCTTATTCAAGTTTAAAATGGTGAATCTAAGTCTTAAAGGGGTGTTTAGCACAAGCAGTACTATCCTATGTTAGTACTGCTAGTTAGCCTTTTGACCTTTAAACCACTTTTGATTAGCTTAAACTAGGTTTTTTTGTTAGTTCATTTAAGTTTTTAAAGTCTAATTCTCAGTTTTAAGGTTTATCTTATAAGTTCTTATAATCTGTGGTTTTGTAGCCTTTGCTATCAACTTATATTCTAAGCTCTTTATAAACTGTATTTTAGTAGTAGTTTTTGCTTGTGTTTGATCTATATTTGCATCAGATTAGAGCTCATAAGTTTGCAATTGTCATTTGAACCTTTAAGCTCTAATCTATCATATTTAAGGTTTTAAAATTTAAAAGTTTAAACACCACTTTTCATGGTCAGATTTAGATTAGTTGTAGGATGTTTTAGGTTCTGAATATATGAGCATAAGTTCATTGGTTGTCAATCAAAATCTGTTTTAGCTTATTAGGTTCTTAGGTTAGCTTTTGCTAGCTTAAAACTAGGACTGCAAAAGCTATCTTTTCACAAAATAAAATAACCAAAAAATAGGATTTTAGTATAATCAACCATTTTCATAAGTCATTTTCTAGCTTATTAATGATCTTAAGTGTTTAATTTTTGCTTATTCTAGTAGCTTATAGTAGTAGCTTTATCTGTTTTGAGTTTTTAGACACTAGCTTATTGATATAGTAGCTTAAAATTAAGCTTGAAAAGTCCCTTTTGGTCTGTTTGGTTATCAGTTTAGCCAATAGCTTATTTGAATTTTAAGCTTTCCCAGCTTATTAGATTGCTTATTTGAGGCTTAGTCCTGCTTATTAAGTGTATTTCTAGGTTTTAGAAGTTTATTAGGCTTAATCTTAAGCTTTTAAAAGCTTTTTCTCAAAAACAGTCTAAGTGTCAAAGCCTTAAGCTTATTCTGTCTGTTTCAAGTGCTTTTTCTGAGCTTATTATTAGGTTTCAAATATAGTTGTTTTTGTTAAAATTGCTTATTTACATTTGTTCTTTAAGCTTTTACAAAAAGATTTAAAAAAAATATAAGTGCAAAAAGGAAGTCTCAGAGGTCGAACCCGAGACCTCCCCTTCACATAACCAACACCTTTAACACACCCTCCACTACCATCTGCCCTTGGGACCTTTTCAATTTTATATTTGCAACATTTAATATATAAGGGCTTTTACTAGTTTAACCTTTAAGCTTATATTTGCTTATTTGCAGCTTATTCGTTCAACCATTTTTCTAGTTAGTATTTTTCTTAGATTCCTTATAATTCAAAGTACTTAATTTGAATTTTTGAGATTTTTCTAAATTAGTTTAGTATTTTTAATATTTAATTTAGATTAAAAGTATTTTTAATTCATAATAAATTAAATAAAAGTCAAAAAAATACAACTCTTTTTTTTTAAAATTTTCTTTTATCATTTAGGACTTTTAAAAATTAAATTTGCATTTCTAGGGTTAAAATTTGATGTTTTAAGTTTTTAGGGTGCGTTTTTAGAATCCCGTTAACATTTTTCGTGCTTAATTTGTGTTTACCTTAATTGTTGCTTGTCTTTGTTGGATATTTGCATTATTATTATAGAAATTAGAATTCAAATCAAAATCTTAATCTATTCAAAATCCCGATCACAAACTTCAACAAGAAGTTCAATTCACGCCTCGTTGGAACATTAACGACCCGGGAAACGACTAGAAGGGGTTGCTTTCGAAGTCGATACTTCCGGAATTAGATTTTATTTGAGAATTGGTTTATTGCTTTTGTTAAGAGTGATTTACTGATTTTCCCATATCATATATATATATACTATTGGCTAGATCAAGGATGAACATTACTAATAATCTCATAGTTGATATAAAAGAATTTCATAAGACAGCCTCTGATGTGAAAACATCAAGGAAGAACATATAGTCGGGCGTATAAGAAGTTGAAGATGATGATTTATAAATCAAAGTTTCTAAGGCAGAATCTGGTGTTAATGGTTTGGTGCGTTCAAATTTTTTTATTGATAATCAGAGGTGTTCGATTTGTTTCTAATGGCCGAATAATGCGTAGACATAGTGCGTGTCCCTTCTCGGAGGCATGATTTTAAAAATTTGACCATAAATGTAGTTTGGAGCAACATTGTTTGAAGTTTTCGTTAATTATAGTCATGTGAAAATATGTCTGTAAAATTTGTGTATCGACTAAGCGATTTTTTGTAACATCCGAGAATTTTTGAAATTTTGAATGACGATTTCAATATTTGACTTTTAGGGTCTGGCTTGACTTATAAGAACGACCATCTAAATCACGTTTTCACGACTCGGACTCTAAAGTAATTTGCTGTGGAATGATATTCCTGACAACTTTTTAGTTTTGACCGAGATCCGAAAACAGTCAGAAGGTGACTGAAATGCCCTAGCAAAATTTTGAGCACAACGCGTGCCGACCCAAAATAATTAAATTTATATTTAATTATCATAAAAACTACACACACGTACCACAACACACACACAGCTACACAACACACACTACACACACACACACACACAACACACACCTACCACAATCCACTCACCCAAAAAAAGTCTGCCTAATACTTTTCTTCATAGAACCTCCAAACCCTAACACTAAACACCCCCCCCCACCCCCTCCCCCCCCCCCCCCCCTACCCCCCCCCCCCCCCCCCCTCTCCCCCTCCTAAAGATAAAAGCCGCACCAACCTCGGCCTGAACAACAAGAAAAATGCGCAAAAACGTACCCCCCCCCAAACCACATGCCAAAGTAGTTTACAATAGATAAAATCGCACACCTAACGGTAAAACCCCACAATCAGCGCGGAATACGCGAGTGTTAGAACCAACGAACAAAGCCCTCCCTTAGAATGAAAATAAACAACGCTTCGCGCTTAACCGCGCACCTCCTCAATATTAATAGTATACTAAATAACACTAGCTCACCCTTACACCATTGTACTTCCGGTTTGCAAAAAATATCTTATTTAGTTATTACCAAAAATTAAAAAAAATAAAAGATATTAAGTGGGCAAGATCACCGAATCTTGCAGTCCAGTAATGTCGAACCGTCAACAACACTCAGAATACGACTGTACTAAAAAAACAGATCCCAACAACTCGATCCGACTATTGTTGAAAAACCCGTAGTTACGATGGCCGATACACATACTATGGCGGAATTGCTCCAAGCACCCACCGAGGGTTACGGAGACGATCATTATTTCCGCTATTCTAGCAAGAATTAGAGTCTTAAACACAGTTGTACTCAAACTGGTAACGTCTAAGGCAATTTTGCTGTTTTGAGAAGGAATATCCTCATCTCATATTCGTTTGATTCAACAAGATTACATCACTATTCAAGTATAAAGAAGTGCCTAATTCGTCGATTAAGACTTATGCTTTTCCCGTTTTCCATCGAGGGGGCAGCCCGGATTTGGCTTAAAAAAGAACCCCCTCGCTCTATAGTGACTTAGGAAGATCTTGTTTCCAAATTCATTAACCAATTCTTTCCGCCTTCAAAAACCACAAATCTTCGAAATAAGATTACGAATTTTCAGCAACGATTTGATGAATCATTCTGTGAGGCATGTGAGCAATTTAAAGATCTCCTTCGTGCATGCCCACATCACGGTTTTACGGAATTACACCAAATTCATTAACTACTTTTTTCCTCCCTCAAAACCACAAATCTCCGCAATGAGATTACGAATTTTCAGCAACGATTTGATGAATTATTTTGTGAGGCATAAGAGCGATTCAAAGATCTCCTTCATGCATGCCCACATCACGGTTTCACAGAATTACACCAAATTGACACTTTCTATAATTCCTTAACATCAACCAATAAAGATTCGTTGAATGCAGCCGCCGGTGGTAATCTTTTGACTAAGACTCCTAAGGATGCCTTAACCCTTATCAAGAATAAGTTGAAAGTTCGCACTTCACGAAATAGACCAGTTGTTGCTAAAGTAAGTACAAACACTTCTACCTCGGGTCTTTCACCCGATGTTGCTAAACTCACCGATGCCGTTAAGGCCTTGTTTCTTAAAAACACAACCCCTCCTTCAACTTCTGTTAAAGCGGTTGAAGAGAGTTGTGTTACTTGTGGGGGACCACACCCTTACTACCAGTGTCTTGCCACCGATGGCAACGCTTCAGGATATCAAGATAATATTCAAGCATATGTTTCTACAGCCGCGGTAAACTATAATCAGGGAAATACTAGACACCGTCCTCCGAGTGTAGCTCATCAAGTTCACCCACCCGGTTTTCCACCAGTTCAAAACAATCAAAACCGGGGAAATAATTACAACCTAGGAAATTTGACTTATCGAGCTCCGACTCCACCAACTCAAGCTGCTACGTCAAATGAACTTGCAAATTACATGAAAGTTAATGAAACAAACATGCGAGCTATACAAAATCAAATCCCTAATATGAAAACTGAGTTGAAAAACGAATTTCAAGCCACGATGTTGCAACAAAACAACAAGCTTGAGAATATGTTGAGCAATTATTTTCAAATGAACAAACCTTCGGGTTTGGGTCCTCTTCCTAGCAATACCGTTGCTAACCCAAAAGGTGACTTGAAAGTAATCACCACCCAAAGTGGTGTTTCTTATGATGGACCTCATATTCCTCCTCCTTTCTCTTCTTCTCCCAAGATGGTGGAAAGAGAGCCCGAGGTAACAAAGGATCCGGTGCAACCAAGTACCGGAAAAGTCAAACCTCCAGATGTCAAAACTAAAGCACCAACCTTTGAGCCCGTTAATGCTCCTAAGCCTAAACCAGATTTACCTTATCCTTCGAGACTCAACAACCAAAAGCTCCGAGAAAGAGACGATCATCAATTGATGAAGTTTCTTTAAATCTTTCGAAGCTTACACTTCGATCTTAGCTTCACGGATGCATTACTCTACATGCCCAAATTCGCTTCCACATTCAAGAATCTTCTTAGCAATAAGGAGAAATTATTTGAATTAGCCAATACACTGGTCAATGAGAATTGTTCGGCGGTTATCCTAAAGAAGCTACCCGAAAAACTAGGAGACCCCTGTAAATTCCTCATTCCATGTAATTTTCCAGAGATAGTTGAATGCTTAGCCTTAGCCGATCTTGGTGCAAGTATTAACTTGATGCCTCTCTCCATATGGAGGAAGCTTTCACTTCCCGAACTTACTCCTACTCAAATGATTCTTGAGCTTGCAGACCGGTCTACTACTAGACCAACCGGCATTGCTGAAGATGTCTTTGTGAGAGTAGGAAAGTTCCATTTTCCGGCTGACTTTGTAGTCGTTGATTATGTTGTCGATCCTCGAGTTCCTTTAATTCTCGGGAGACCCTTTTTGAGGACGACACGAGCTTTGATTGATGTTTACGGTGAAGAATTAACTCTCCAAGTGAGTGATGAAGCCATAACATTCAAAGTTGGTAACACTTCAATATACTCCTACAATGATGCTGAATCAATTAACCGAATCGTTGTCATCGATATAGCTTGTGAGGAGTATTCTCAAGAAGTGCAAGGATTTTCTGACAATTCTGAGAGTGGCAATCCCACTCCAATTTCTGAACCAATCATTGCTAAATCTTCACCCTCCCTTACTCCATTTGAGGGAGGTGATTTCATTCTCGAAGAAATTGAAGTGTATCTTGCAAGTGACTCAGTTCCACCGGGAATTGATGATGCTGAATTTGATCTGGAGAGAGACATTCGTCTAATTAAAGAAATGTTAAGTAATGACCCGTACTCACCTCTCTCTCCGAATGACCTAAAGTGTGAAGAACTTAAAAGCGTTAAATCCTTAGTTGATGAACCCCCGAAGCTTGAACTCAAGGACTTACCTTCTCATCTCGAGTATGCATTTTTGGAGGGTACCAATAAATTACCCATCATTATTGCTAAAACTTGAATGACGAAGAGAAGGAACGCCTCATAAAGGTTTAAAGTCTCATAAGCAAGTAATTTCTTGGAAACTCTCCGATATTAAGGGTATTGTCCTGTAATTTTGCACTTACAAAATCTTAATGGAGGATGACTTTAAACCGGCGGTCCAACATCAAAGAAGGGTTAATCTGAAAATTCATGAAGTTATCAAAAAGGAAGTTGTAAAACTCCTTAATGCCGGATTGATTTACCCTATCTCGGATAGTCCGTGGGTTAGCCCCGTGCATTGTGTACCCAAAAAGGGTGGAATGACCATTGTGACAAATGAAGATAACGAGTTAATTCCGACTAGGTTAGTTACCGGGTGGCGTGTTTGTATTGACTATAGGAAACCCAACGATGCTACCCGAAAAGACCATTTCCCGTTACCTTTCATGGACCAAATGTTAGAACGATTAGCTAGGAATGAGTACTATTGTTTCTTAGATGGATTCTCTGGGTATTTCCAAATCCCTATTGACCCGCAAAACCAAGAGAAGACAACTTTCACTTGCCCTTATGAAACGTTTGCCTATCGACGTATGCCTTTCGGCTTATGTAATGCTCCTGGCACGTTCCAAAGGTGCATGATGGCTATTTTCCACGACATGATCGAGGAAACAATGAAAGTCTTCATGGATGATTTCTCGGTCTTCAGGAATTCCTTTTCATCTTGCCTCTCCCATTTAGACAAAATGCTCAAAAGGTGCGAAGACACCAATCTTGTTCTAAATTGGGAGAAGTGCCACTTCATGGTCAAAGAGGGCATTGTCCTCGGCCACAAGATTTTGAAATCTAGGATTGAGGTAGATAGGGAAAAAGTTGATGTTATTGCAAAATTACCTCCTCCCACGTCCATCAAAGGAATTCAGAGTTTTCTAGGTCACGCCAGGTTTTATCGTTGATTTATTCAAGATTTTTCTAAAATCGCCCGACCGATGACCCATCTTCTTGAAAAAGAGACTCCGTTCATTTTCTCGACCGAGTGTAGAGAGGCATTTGAGACCCTTGAGAAGAAACTAACCGAAGCTCCGATATTAGTTACCCCCGATTGGGACTTGCCCTTTGAAATTATGTGTGATGCTAGTGACTTTGCGGTTGGGGCAGTCCTGGGGCAACGAAAGACCAAACATTTTCAGCCCATACACTATGCGAGCAAGACTATGACCGATGCTCAAGCTCATTACACCACAACGAAAAAAGAATTATTAGCCGTGGTGTATGCTTTTGAAAGATTTCGACCTTATCTAGTCTTGTCAAAGACCATAGTGTATACAAACCACTTGGCTCTCAAGTATCTTCTCGCTAAGCAAGATGCTAAACCAAGATTGCTCTGCTGGATTCTTCTCCTCCAAGAATTTGATGTCATCATCCGTGATAAAAAAGAGCGAAGAATCTAGCGGCCGACCACTTGTCTAGACTAGAGAATCCCCATCAAAGTGATCCCGAGAAAAAGGAAATTACTGAAACATTTCCTCTCGAGACACTTGGGATGGTGACTTTTCGTGGTGATTCTAACACCTCATGGTTTGCAGATATTGCAAATTACCATGCGGGGAACTTTATTGTAAATGGGATGTCGTCCTAACAAAAAAGAAATTCTTTAAGGATGCTAAGCATTATTTTTGGGACGACCCCTACTTGTTTAGGATTTGTGCGGATCAAGTGATTAGACGGTGTGTATACAACCAAGAAGCCATTGATATCCTCACGACTTGCCACAATGGAACCACTGGGGGACATCATAATGCCAACTACACTGCTAAAAAAGTCTCTGATTCCGGTTTCTATTGGCCGACTATTTACCGGGATGCCCATAACTTGGTCACATGGTGTGACGCTTGTCAATGTCAAGGCAAAATCTCGTAACATGATGAGATGCCTCAAAATGCAATTCAGGTTTGCGAGATCTTTGACATATGGGGCATCGACTTTATGGGCCCGTTTCTGTCTTCACGAGGGAACAAGTACATTCTCGTGGCCGTTGACTACATGTCAAAATGGGTTGAAGTAAAAACGCTCCCCACTAATGATGCCCGAGTTATTTATAGGTTCTTAAAATCTCTATTTGCCCGTTTTGGAACTCCTCGTGCTATTATTAGTGATCGCGGTACTCATTTTTGCAATGACCAATTCACAAAGGTCATGCTTAAATATGAGGTTACCCACCGACTTTATACCGCGTATCATCAACAAACGAGTTGACAAGTGGAGGTTTCAAATCATGGTTTGAAACATATATTAGAAAGAACCGTAGGTGAAAACCGTACTTCTTGGTCCGATAAGTTGGAAGATGCATTGTGGGCTTTCCGTACCGCATTTAAGACACCCATCGGGTGCAATCCTTATAAGCTTGTGTACAAAAAGACTTGTCATCTTCCCATCGAGCTTGAACATAAGGCATATTGGGCCTTGAAGCACTGCAATTTCGACCTTAAGACCGCGGGTGATAAACCGAAAAGTTCAAATCATGGTTGTTAAGATCCCGATCCTGATCTTAGGATCTTACGATTTTACGACACTGCAAAGCAAAAACGATCCAGATCGAATGAACTTAATGAACTTCGTGATCAAGCTTACGAAAACTCTTTAATCTACAAAGAGAAAACAAAGAAGATTCATGACTCTAACATCAAGGACCGCATCTTTAACGTTGGTAATCGAGTCCTTCTCTTTAATTCTCGATTAAATATTTTTTCGGGCAAGCTTAAGACCCGCTGGACAGGACCGTTCACCGTCACCCAAGTTTTCCCTTATGGGACCGTTAAGTTATCTTAAACCAACGGACCTAACTTCAAGGTGAACCGTCATAGACTCAAACATTACTTTGGAGGGGACATACCACTCATGGTTGTCCCGGATCTCCAAACCTTCCCCGTAGACAATTAAATTCGGGTTCGAGTTAAGCTTGTGACTCGGTTAACAAAAACAAAGCGCTTTGATCCGTCCAAACTACACCTTAAAATATATAATATAATAAAATATAAAATATATAGTAAGAATAGTCTAAAAGCAGAG
>BQNB010133904.1:0-14433 GCA_026074375.1 Tanacetum coccineum | reverse complement strand
TCTTAAAGTCAATAATACAGAGGTGAAAGAATCAACAGTGACTGAAATAAAAAAAAGAAGGGTCAGAAAATGACCTGAAGATTTAGTTAGATGTAAGCTTAATCTGGATAGATCTCCAACACGATGTTGTCACTTAATCTTGGCAAGGTCTTTCCTTGAATGTGTTGCAGGGACTGTTTTTAAACCAATAATCATGGTCAAAGTCAAATTTCAACAACCATTGTGGATTTGTGGGAGTTTTTCAAAGGCAAAGGTAATATAAGTAGGGTGGGAACAAGCCGAGCTGAGCCGAGCTCGAGTTTGCGTTCGGGCTCGAGCTCGTTTACAGCCTCAGCCTAAACGTGCCTTAAAAATATATACGTATATATTTTGTCTATACATATAACCATATATATACAAACTTAAGAAAATTAAACGAGCTCGAGCGTAGTGTGCTTAACAAGCCTTTTAGCTTTAATTTCTTCAACACATAAGTTAGTCGAGCCCGAACCGAGCTCGAGTTTGTGAAAATTTGCACGAGCCGAGCTCGAGCAAATTTGTTAAGCACACTACGCTTGAGCTCGGTTCGGGCTCGACTAACTTATGTGTTGAAGAAATTAAAGCTAAAAGGCTTGTTAAGCACACTACGCTCGAGCTCGTTTAATTTTCTTAAGTTTGTATATATATGGTTATATGTATAGACAAAATATATACGTTAATATTTATAACAACCCATAATTTTCCTCTATGTAATTATCCATCTATTAAATTAGATGCAATTTTTCCTCAGTGTAATTTTCATCTATTCAATTAGATGCAACCATTTTCATGAAAAGATTTTTCCATCCATAATGTAACGTACCTTACATTACCAAAGTAAAAGAGCTCACGCAACCTACCAATGCAAATTTCATTAACGTTTATAGCAAGTAAACGTTATAATATGTCAAGCAATATGTTTTAAACTCCATTTTTAATATACGTTATCTATTTAACGTACTTTCCAAAATGCTATTATAAAACGGACTTTAACGTTAACGTTTATAACAAAACCCTAACTATATGTAATGTTTACATACAAAATAAATGTACAAGATTTCAAGGCATGTATACAAGTGATCAATGCACAAAATTTGAATTACATTTTCCCTCCTAAACCTTAGAACAACACCATTAAGATTAGAATACAAGTCAATAATGCACGAATATTCAAATTGTCATTTTCTGTCCATTTTCCTTCTAGATTTCGTACAACCTTTTCAACACAAGTTACAAACACTTATAGCACAACATTTAAACATTTCCCCTTCCTAAACTTAAACCTAGCTCGATTTAAACCCTAACCCTAATCCGAAAACCCTAATGAACCCGTCACCCCCTAACTAGCTCGAACCAAGTTTAAACCAAGCAACCACCCTACCACCTCCATCACCACCTTGGACTCCAAGCAAAACCCTTGTCACCTCCTTAGTTAGCCCTCCCCCCCTCTTACCTCCATACACCTCTTTATGCAACCTCCTATCTCTTCATAGTCACACCTAGCTAATATTGGCCACTACTCCAAGTCTACTTGGCTACCACTTCTTCTAAACTTGGTCCCTACTCTTCCTTTACCCTATATATACACGCATACATACACACACTTTCAATTCACCATCAAAACTTTATACTACCTCAAAATAATGATCTAACCAAGCCATAGAAGAAAAGAAAGGAAGTACAAGCTGTTTTAAAGCCATGATTTAAGAAGAACAAGGGTTCTTGAAGTCATATCCAAGTTTTTCGAACCATACTTACCCATTTTGACCCATTTCATCATTTTCATGTACTAGTAAGTTCTTACACACGTTCTATAAGCTCTTAATACATTTAGGATCATATATAATACATTTAGGATCATATATAAGCTCTTGTTTATCCTTAAGATCATGTGAAATAAGCCTTGAACCATAAAAACCATTTGTTTGGTTATCCTAAACCAAACGTACCCTAAAACCCTAAAAATCCTTTTTCATGAATCCTATAAGCTAAAAGCCATAAGCTGACTTTATAAGCTGTTATAATAAGCTATAATATCATTTTTATAAACTTGGAATCAAACCCTAAAAGCCCTAACCCATCGGGTTATTATTTCTAAACCAAACATACCCATTTTGGATTTTTAAGCTCATAAGCTCTTTTCATAAGCTACAAGCTCGTAAAACTTATATATTTTAGCTTATAGTAATAAGCTATAACCTGCAAATTGATTTTGAGATTAAAAATATGATTTTGGACTAGTAATGCAAATCATATATGCATGATGGGTATATATTATAACTTTTGAAATTATTAAACTTTCGAGCCAAAAGTTTAATTATCCTAAAGTTAAAGCCACAAGGGCCTGTTTTGCCATATTTCTAAGTTAAGGGTTAAATGTTTAAAATATAATTAAAGGGTTAAAAGTGTAAATTAATATATACCAAGGGTATATATTGTCATTTTCATATTCTCAAAGGTATAAAATGTAATATTTTTATATTAATTATAAAAATATATTTTAATATTATAAGACTCGATTTTATTAAAGCCCAACATATTTGTCGTTACCATTCGTCGATCGAAACACAATAAAAATAATTATGTTATATATTTAACATAATTTATCATCCACTAGCTTTTGAAGAAACTTAAAAAGATAAAATCCTATCATTTAAACTATAACGTAGCACGTTACTAGGGAATTTCATGTGAGGGGCTTTCATTTGGGTAGACGTTTTGACGAGTTGCTGGATTTACGATTTAAAGTGTCCTAGCTCCTCAAACGTTTACTACATGACCTCTGGATTATGATAGCCCGAACAGTGATACGATGTTTTCACAAGTTAATAAACCAAATGAATATTTACGTTAAACTTTATGAAATAAAGTTTTGAAACAATCAAACTAAGACTTGACATATTACCCCAGGTTGCGTGACGAGGCTGTTTACTTCCATTTGAATTAAATTTCAAATCAATCAACTACCTTATCAAGGTGAGTTCATAGTCCCACCTTTACATGTTTTCTAAACTCCGTGGGGAGATACATGCTATAAACATGAATACAAGTATTTTCCAACTGTATGCTATCCTGATATATTATTGCCTAAGTATCTTCATTTGCCATAAGGCCCCATTATTATGAACCGTTAATTACTTATAACCAAACATACTGGTTGAGTAAGCGCGAATGCTGTGAATAGATCTATTGGGACTGAACTTACCCGTCCGGGTAAATAACAACACACTACCATACAGACGTATATCATTTGAGGAACTCTGGATGTTTGGCAAAGCACCCGCTTGGGGTAACAATTTATGAATAACATTTACTTAAGGCTTCGGTGTCATGAGCTTAGTGCAATAAAATAATATTGTTTACCATCATAATTGTATTCGTTGCAATTATCACTATTACATTGACTTGTATTCAACTATTACATTTCAAATCTGTGAATTTCACTCAACCTTTATGTTGACCTTTTTAGCATGTTTATCTTAGGTATTTGAGCAACCTATGGCACGGAGTGACATTGGACTTGAGGACGTCCAAACTTGTTATCATTCAAACTTTATGATTTCAATGTACTTTGGGACATCTTTTGTAAAACTCTGATATATTATTGAATGATAACTAAATTTTCCAAAATGTCTCTTTTGAGTCGTTTTCTATGATTATGATTGTTGATTCATGAAATAATACCCCCAATTTAGCTTCCGCTGCCATGTGAATTATCGGGGTGTTACAGATTGGTATCAGAGCCTGGTTGTTATAGAGAACAAGGTTAAAACCTAAACTATAACTATTTTCCATCTAAGAAAGTCCTCTATGCCATTACATTTCCTGAATAGTATGTAAAGAGATTTGTTTAAACAAATGATACATAATTATTAATTATATATAAATAACTTATGTTATTTCCACTGGGTTGTTACGGAATTATGTCTACCTCCACCCATCCTATTATTATCCTATCTGATTCCGATATTGAGGATGATTTTTCCTCTACAAACACTTCTGATTATATCCCGGCTTCACCGGACTATTCCCCAGCCTTACCAGGAAACACCTCTTCTGACCCTTCAGAGGATTCATCTAAGGATCGTTAAGCCTCACTAACCATCTCACCTTTCCACGATGATCCGTATATGAAGGTCGTGCAAGCATATAATGCTACTAATAATGAATCACCTATTCCACTACCATAAGCTCCTATTACTCCACCGCTCGTTTTGCCTTCATCTCCAGTGTTACCACCATCACCACTATTTGATCATCAAGATTTCTTTCTTCCCAAGGAGATTATGCCACCTCAGAAATGAGCCCGTTACCTATCATCCTCCTCTACTAATTCTTCTGCCCTACCTCATGTATTTGAGCTTAGAGAGAGTTCTCATGTGACGCGTCTGGAGCGCCATGAGGAATAGATCGATGCTATTTTGAATCACTTAGATGAGCTCCCTCTTGAGCGCATTGAGCACATGGAAGATAAGATAGAAGGTCTTGGTAATGGTCGAGTAATCATACAACGAGATTTTGACAGGCTAGAGACCGAACTTCAAGAAGCCCGTACCCAGATTGCTTGATTTCAGACAAAACAAATGGGGCATGACGATGTTCTTGCTCGCGTCAGGATTTCTACTCTGGAAATGCTCATCGAGGATATCCAGGTTCGCCACTAATTAGATATGAAGAGTCTTCTGGACATGATCCATGAGCTCAAGAACCACAAGGGAGGACCACCAGACTACTAGACTAGATCCTTGTCATTTACAGCTTTTGTTTAGAATCCAACCATGGGATGTGTGGCATAAATATCGACACTTGTCAAATTTTGGTTATGTAAAATATGTAGACAAGTTATTTATGACATAATACAGTTGTAATTCTATTATACCTCGTTGTTTCATGATACAGATTTATGTATGTCGTGGTTGTCTATCCTATATCCTGTATTGTGATGACTCATATGTTTATGTATTCGGGATTACCATGGTTCTCTTACCATTTGGTTTTCTCGAACCTTTATGCCCAAGTATCATGGATATGATTAACAATCAAGACATTGAGCATGTGATTCCACCTACACCACCTAGAGACACCGAGCCTCCTATTGGATTACCCATTCCATTATCCTCATCTTCATCAGTAGGATCTTCATCACCCGTTAGGTCAACTACACCACCGCCAGACTATCCCTTTGATGAGTCTATCTTTCCAGAATTAGATAACTCGTTATGGATCATACCACGACCACTGAAAAGTGAACCAGTCCCCGAGGAACCTAATGAGTCAAATGCTTGTTAGAATGTCCATCTCTGGAAGTCTTAGATTCTAAAATTTTCTGTTATATTCTGCAATGTAATATCAAAGGATGTGTATTTCTTTGTTAAAACTTGTATCAAATATGTATCTATGTCAAATGATTTCAATATCACTATGTATGAAAATTTTGACAATGACTTATGATATGACTATATCATTGTATGGATTCTTATTTTGTGTTGTCTTGTAAATGTTGATAGAATGGCTCTCAAGAGGACATCAACATCTGTAGCACCACCCATGACTCACACCGCCATCAAGAAACTAGTTGCTGATAGTATTGCTGCAGCTCTGGAAGCACAAGCTGCTACCATGGCAAATACTAACAATACCACTAGGAACACCGGCCAAAGAGAAACTCCTATAGCAAGAAAATGTTGCTACAAAGAGTTTATGAACTGCCAACCTTTCAATTTCAAAGGTACGGAAGGGGCTGTTGGTCTCATCCGCTGGTTTGAACGAACTGAATTGGTATTTCTTCATAGTAACTATACCGAGGACTGCAAAGTGAAATTTGCTACTGGTACTCTAACCGAGGAAGCTTTATCCTGGTGGAATTTATTCGCCCAGCCTATTGGAATAGATGAAGCTTACAAAATTTCCTGGTCCGAATTTAAAAAGCTCTTAATAAAGAAGTATTGTCCCAGAACCGAGGTCAAGAAAATGGAAAATGAATTTTACAATCTGACTGTAAAAGGGAATGACCTCAAGACTTACATTAGAAGATTCCAGGAGTTGGCAATCTTATGTCCAACTATGGTACCAAATTCTAAGAAACTTATAGAAGTCTTCATCGGGGGATTACCCAGAAGTATTAAAGGAAATGTTACCGCTTCAAAGCCTCAAACTTTGGAGGAAGCCATTACCATAACCTAGAGGTTAATAGATCAGGTAACAAAGCACAATTCCATGCAAGGAATTAATGATCATAAATGAAAGTTTAATGATAGAAGAAACACCACCGACAACAACAACTATCAGAATAATCGCAACAACAACAACTACCACAATAACCGCAACAATAACAACCGTAACAATGTCACCACCAACAATAGAATAGAAGACAAGAAACCATCAAGGCTTATGCTGCCACCCCAACTGAAAACAGTAGGTATGCTGGAAACCTTCCTATGTGTAAAAGATGCATCCTACATCATACAGGACCTTGCACTGTCAAGTGTTAGACTTGCAACAAGGTGGGTCATCAAACCAGGAACTGCAGAAACAAAGGGCCAGCTACTAGAAGGAACTTACAACCAATATCAGTGACTTGTCAAGCCTGCGGGGAGAAAGGGCATTACAAAAATCAGTGGCCAAAAGCAAACAACAATGCCCACGAAAGAGCATACTTGCTGAGAGACAAGAACGCTCACCAAGACCCGAACGTAGTCACGGGTACGTTCCTTCTAAACCAACATCTAGCTAGAGTATTATTTGATTCAGGAGCCGATAAAATTTTCGTATCCATATCTCTTGCTTCTATGCTTAATATCCCACCAATTACACTAGATACCACTTATGACATTGAAATGGCTGATGGAAACCTAGTAGGCACTAATACCATTATCCAAGGTTGCACTCTGATTTTGTTAAACCAACCTTTTGAAATTGACCTTATGCCGATTAAACTCGGTAGTTTCGACGTCGTCATTGGTATGGATTGGTTATCCAAGTATCTTGCTAGAATTATCTGTGACGAGAAAGTCGTCATCATCCCCATCGACGGTGAAACTTTAATCAACTGAGGTGATCGAAGTAAAACTTGACTAAACCTCATATCCTATATAAAAACCAAAAAGTATATATCCAGGGGATGTCAAATTTTTGTATCCCAAGTAATGGAGACGAAGTCAGACGAAATACGACTAGAAGATATACCAGTAGTTAGAGAAATTCTAGGAGTTATTCCTGAAGACCTACCCGGCCTTCCTCCGGTTCGCCAAGTAGAATTCCAAATCGATTTAATACCAGGAGCGGCACCAGTGGCCCGAGCATCTTACTGAATTAACCCAGAAAAACAAGAAGTATATCTGGGGAGAAAACCAAGAGTCAGCCTTCCAACTGCTAAAACAGAAGCTTTATGAAGCTCCAATCTTAGCATTACCAGAAGGAAACAACAATTTTGTCGTTTACTGTTATGCATCACTCCAAGGTCTAGGAGCGGTGTTAATGCAAATTGAAATTTTTATTGCATATGCATCCCGACAACTCAAGCCTTATGAAGAGAACTATACCACACACGACCTAGAATTAGGAGCAGTAGTATTCGCTCTAAAAATTTGGAGACACTATCTGTATGGCACAAAGTGTACTGTGTTCACTGATCATAAAAGCCTTCAACATATCCTTAATCATAAAGAACTGAACATGAGGCAACGTCGTTCATTACCATCCTGGAAAGGAAAATGTTGTAGCAGATGCCTTAAGCTGGAAAGAACGAATCAAACCACTTTGAGTTAGGAATTAGTCATGACCCTTCACCAAAAATTACCATCACAAATCCTCGAAGCCTAAACTAAGGCGATCAAAGAAGAGAACATCAAAGCTGAGAACCTACGAGGAATGGACAAAGCATTTGAAGTACGTCCTGAGGGAATTTGTTGTATCAAGAACCGAAGCTGGTTACCAATCTTTGGTAATTTGAGGGACTAGATCATGCATGAGTCCCATAAATCAAAGTATTCCATCCACCCAGGTTCTGACAAGATGTATCAGGATCTAAAGAAACTTTATTGGTGGCCTAACATGAAGGCGATCATCGCTGAATATGTCAGCAAGTGTTTGACATGTCCTAGAGTTAAAGCAGAATGTCAGAAGCCATCCGGCTTACTGATACAACCAGAGATTCCTACATGGAAATGGGAAAGAATAACAATGGACTTCATTATAAAACTACCCAAAACATCAAGTGGACATGAAACAAGTTGGGTCATTGTAGACTGCCTTACCAAATCAGCACATTTCATTCCCACCAAAGCGACAGATAGTATGGAAACCGTTACAAGGTTGTATATAAAGGAGATAGTCTCACGACATGGAGTGCCGATATCCATCATCTCGGATGGTGACAGTCATTTCACATCCAGATTCTAGCAGTCAATGCAGAATGCTTTGGGTACTCAATTAGACATGAGTATGACATATCATCCCGAGACTGATGGACAAAGTGAAAGAACCATCCAAACACTAGAAGACATGCTTTGAGCCTGTGTTATAGATTTTGGAAAAGGATGGGAGAGACACTTACCACTGGTAGAATTTTCTTACAATAACAATTACCATGCCAGTATTAAGGCAGCACCATTTGAGGCACTATATGGTCAAAAGTGTCAATCACTTGTCTGCTGGGCCAAAGTTGGAGATGTCCAACTCACAGGACCAGAGATAATCCGTGAAACCACTAAAAAGATAGTATAAATCTATCAACGCTTGCAAGCTGCAAGAGACCGGCAAAGGAGTTATGCTAATATAAGGCGAAAGCCTTTGGAATTCCAAGTTGGAGATCGTGTTATGTTGAAAGTATCTCCTTGAAAAGGTGTTATCCGATTCAGAAAGCGAGGTATAACAACCCATAATTTTCCTCTATGTAATTATCCATCTATTAAATTAGATGCAATTTTCCTCAGTGTAATTTCTAACTATTAAATTAGATGCAACCATTTTCGTAGAAAGATTTTTTTTGCTTTATTCCATCCATAATATAATGTAACTCACATTTCAAAAGTAAACGTGCTCACGCAACCTACCAATGCCAATTTCATCAATGTTTATATCAAGTAAACGTTATAATATGTCAAGCAATTTTAAACTCCATTTTTACCATACATTATCGATTTAACGTACTATTTATAATGTTATTATAAAACGGACTTTATACATTAACGTTTATATCAAAACCCTAACTACATGTAATGTTTACATACAAATCAAATGTACAAGCTTGTAAGGAAAGTGTACAAGTTACCAATGCATAATATTTGAATATAATTCCCTCCTAAACCCTAGTACAACTCGTTTAAGCTCAAAATACAACCCGATTATGCATAGAATTCAAATATGCAATTTTCCCTCCAAATTTCTATGAGATTTCATTCCACCTTTTAAGCACATGTTAAAACACTCCAATGCACCACATTTAAACATTTCTTTTCCTCTATTTCACTCTACATACTCGGCTAAACCTAAAACCCTAACCCGAAACCCTAGCAAACCCGACACCCCTTAACTAGTTTTAAACTAAGTCCTAACCAAGCTAGCACCCTCCACACCTTGTCACCACCTTGCCTAGCACCTTGTCACCACCTTTCTAGCCTCCTTCACCTCCTTGTCACCACCTTGTCAACTTGCACTCTAAGCAAAACCAACTTGTCACTACCCTTGTTAACCGAACCCTTCCACCACCCTACACCTTTCTAAGCTATACTCCTAGCTCCTGATAGTCACTCCTAGTACACCTTGATCACTACTCTACATAACTTGGCCACTACTCCACACAACTTGGCCACCACTCCTTCCTTTGGCCTATATATACACGAACACATATACATTTCCACAACTCACCACAATACTTAGAACATACCTTAAAACTATGATCTAGCCAAGCTAAGGAAGAGAAAGGAAAATGACTAAGCCAAGTTTATGAAGAAAGAAGATCTTGATTCATCTCCTAAACGATTTCGGGTTGTATTTGCTTGTTTCGACCCATTTTCACCCATTCATGTACTAGTAAGCTTTCTACTTGTTCAATAAACTCTTAATACATTTTAGATTATGTGTATAAACTTGTTATAACCATTTGTGCAAGATTAAAACTCTTTTGAAACTCTCAAAACAAACCGTACCCTAATTCGACCCATTTGGAACCCTAATCTATTCGAAACCCTAAATAAGCTAGCTTGAGCTTATTCCTACCCTAATAAGCTCCTATGTACCTTTTTGATTGCATGGGATAAGCTCTTAAAACCCTAAGCAACACGCTTGGTTTTCCTAAACCAAACGCGCCCTTAAAACCCTAAAAGCTCTTTTCGTGAACCTAATAAGCTATAAGCCATAAGCTGTTGTAATAAGCTATTTCTATAAGCTCACTTATCACTTTTATAATCATTAAAACTAATCCTAAAAGCCCTAACCCATCGGGTTATTGTTTCTAAACCAAACGTGCCCATTTTGGATTTTTAAGCTCATAAGCTCTTTTCATAAGCTACAAGCTCGTAAAACTTACTTATTTTAGCTTATAGTAATAAGCTATAAGCTGCAAATCGATTTCGAGATTAAAAATACAAAGATTATGGATTATGGACTAGAAATGCAATTCGAACCATGCAAAGGGGTATATATTGTAAATATTGAAACTTATATAGTTTTCGGGCCAAAAGTGTAAATACTCCAAAGTTAAACCACAGGGGCCTGTTTTGCCAATTTCCAAAGTTAAAGGTTTAATATTTTAAAAATATAATTAAAGGGTTAAAAGTGTAAATTAATATATACCAAGGGTATATATTGTCATTTTCATATTCTCAAGGGTATAAAATGTAATATTTTTATATTAATTATAAAAATATATTTAAATATTATAAGACTCGATTTTATTAAAGCCTGACACATTTGTCGTTATCATTCGTCGATCGAAACACTATAAAATAATTATGTTATATATTTAACATAATTTATCATCCACTAGCTTTTGAAGAAACTTAAAAAGATAAAATCTTATCATTTAAACTATAACGTATCACGTTACTAGGGAATTTCATGTGAGGGGTTTTCATTTGGGTAGACATTTTGATGAGTTGCTGGATTTACGATTTAAAGTGTCCTAGCTCCTCAAACGTTTACTGCATGACCTCTGGATTATGATAGCCCGAACAGTGATACGATGTTTTCACAAACTAATAAACCAAAATCATTTACGTTAAACTTTATGAAATAAAGTTTTGAAACATTCAAACTAAGACTTGACATATTACCCCAGGTTGCGTGACGAGGCCGTTTATTTCCAATTGAGTCACTTTTGACATCAATCAACTACCTTATCAAGGTGAGTTCATAGTCCCACCTTTACATGTTTTCTAAACCCCGTGGGGGGATACATGCTATAAACCATGAATACAAGTATTTTCCAACTGTATGCTATCCTGATATATTATTGCCTAAGTTTACCTCTACTGCCAATATCATTTAATCATGAACCATTAATCACTTGCGAGTGAACGCGAATATTGTGGATAGATCTATTGGGATTGACGAATCCCGTTTGTGTTTACCTGTACATGAGGTAATCAAACGCACTATATTTGAGAATAATGGGTAACTTTGGCAAGTTACCTTTCCAAGAGGACATTTGTTCCTCAATAATGTCACTAAGGTGATTTCCATGTTAACGTGTTGGTGTCATGAGCTTAGGGCAATAATACTGTTTTCCATGATAATTGTAATTGTATAATTATTACCACTTATGATGACTTGTATTCAACCATTTCATTACAAACCTATGAATTTCACTCAACCTTTGTGTTGACCTTTTTAGCATGTTTATCTCAGGTAATTGAGCAACCTATGGCACGGAGTGGCATTAGACTTGAGGACGTCCAAACTTGTTATCATTCAAACTCTATGTTTTCATATGTATGTTGGGACCTCCTTTTGTAAAACTCTGAAATAATATTGAATGATAACTAAATTTTCCAAAACGTCTCTTTTGAGTCGTTTTCTATGATTATGACTGTTGATTCATGAAGTAATACCCCAAATTAGTTTTTGCTGCTATATGTCAAATAAGGGGGTGTTACATGACCTAAGTTCATAAAAGTAAATAACTTATGTTTATTTATGATTATTGACATTAAATTCATGACCTTTGAGTATATCGTTGACCGTTAACACGTTTTCCTAAGATCGTACGTAGAATGCACGTTTATGAACTAGGATTCCTAAAAATAGAAAGTTATACACAAAATGACCCGACTAATCTAAAAATGAAATCAATGCAAATAGAATATGACAAGAACGTTACACAACACTAACGTTTGCTAACTTGAACTTTGACGGTCGTCACATTTTGTTTGGCTAATTTGTTGATGTTTTTAAAGTTGAGATGGGATAGTATCCTGTGCCAAAGCCAGTTTATACTGTTTGATGCTTTGGCAAAGAAACATGTATTGCTTTCTTCACTATTAGATGAAATATCAATGACATACACATCTTTTCTTCTTCAAGCAATAAGTACAACTTCATTGTTTTGGTTGAATATCGTTCCCTGAGTCTTGGTAAATAAAACTTTGAAATTTGCATCACATAACTGACTGATGTTGATCAAGTTATGTTTCGAACAATTCACAAAAGCAACCCTGGTAAAGGTGATTCCATTGCAGTTAACTAAGCCATATCCTTCTATGTCACCTTAAGAGTTATCCCCAAATATTACTTTAGGACGTGACTCATTTGAATATATGTGCATATATTGTTTAACCCATGTCATTTGTCTAGAACAACCACTATCTAGATACCATACAAATATCTTTAAGTAATCCTGCATAAACATTTGAAACTAATTAGTTTCTTTTGTGAACCCACTTTTCAGTGTGTTCGTTTGATTGCTGATTAGCAATCATTGGTCTCCTGTTGTTATGAATGACTCTCTTATCATAGTCAGAGGGTTCATGGGCAATACTACCACAAATTTCACATCTAGGGTAGTATCCACACTAATCTGAGTGGTGGTCATTGAACATATAGTACTTGCAAGGTATAAAAGGTTTAGGAATCTTGAGAGTCTTCATAGAAGATGACAGATGAGATTACTGAGCTTTTAGCTTAGTCAGGGTCTTCCTTACTGCTGTTCCTGTTGGTGCAACATTGACTAGGATCTCCTTTATGTTTTAACGATGACAAATAAACGTTCGCAAAATGTAAAATAACAAACGATATCCAAAATCCAGAAAAACAGATTTGTGAAACAGGCGCGCTGGGTACACGTGGCCAGCGTGCCACTCGCGAAGTTCGTTTTAACAGATTTTGTAATGTTGGTTTTCCTCTTACAAGACACATGTCCAAACTTTAATAAAGGTATGAATATATTTGAGCATTTGGGAACACTCCAAATAAGGTTTAGACTTAAAGAGGAGCAAAAATGAATCCTCCCATTTTTCAACAAAACACCAACTCAATTCTTTTATCAAACCTCTCTATCCAAGACCAAAACTTATTTCTAAACCTAGAATGAACATACTTTCAACATACCATCAAATGAAAGTATTTATTTGACCTTAATCCAGATTTACGTTGTTCCTAATCACGTAACAGGTTTTACTCCCTTATTGGTCAAACTAAGTCAAAGGTCACTTTGCGTAAATGAATCCTTTCCTATTATGGGATATGATTTACTTGAGATGCGAAGAACTTATCTTGTTTGCATCAAGATGATTATCACATCCATGGTTGTTTATCACAGATTAAGTCCAAGTGACTCATTGAGTTTGTGATATTTAGAGGTTAACCATACTTTGAGTTTTTCTCACCTCCTTATTTATAAATGATTTACAAACTCACACATGTATTCCTCACATGTCTTACCACACATATAAAATGTTTTAAAAACTCCCGCATTCCTCCATACAACACCTTTATACCATACTTCCTACAACACATTCTTCCTAATCATTTGTTTAATCCTTCTCACCCCCAACAAATTATCAAACATTCCTTTCTACACAATCCAACAAACATTCTATAAACTTCTCCAAATCATTCTATAATCATATTTGCCCAATCTTTTCTCTCTTAATGGCAAAGTGATTAGAAACACAAATCAATCCTTTGATTTCACACTTATCACCATCATATTCATACTTCTTCCTTACAAACCTTCATAAGCTTAAACATTCCTCACTTAAACATTCCCCAATCTTATCCTCATACGAGATAACTTACATTCTCTTACACCATTGTACCTTGTGTACTTGTTGTCTCCCAACATTCCAACATAGACTCCTATATATCACATCAAAATATTCTTCACTACATATATCCTATTCATCATCTTTGTAACACCCCCAAATTTGGGTCGCAGCGGAATAAGGGTCCGGGGCGTGTTACTTCATAGATCAATAA
>BQNB010133903.1:0-14242 GCA_026074375.1 Tanacetum coccineum | reverse complement strand
GCGTTTTGGGTTCCCCATATTCAAGTTTTTTTTACATCACTAAATTGAAATGATGGTATAGTTAAGGGGTGAATTATGCAAAGTCAAATTAGAGTCGATTCATTATATTACTTAACAGGGAATTTCTTTCTTTCACTCGTTCTCCGTCAACAGATTCAGCAGCGCGTGTAATACAAACGCTAATCTCTATCATCATCTTTAGGTAGCTTTTTTTATATGCAAATTATTAGATTTATGCTTGGGTTATTTATTAATTATTATATGATCAGTTCATTCATTTGTTATTATAATAATCTGCTAACTGATTTTTATTTTTTTTAGGGTTTTATAGGAATAATTTATTTTAAGGGGGTGTTTGTTTCGCCTTATATGTGGGCTTATTAGCTTATTTGATTTCGGCTTATATCACATAAGCCCCAATTTTCTGGCTTATTTCGAGACTTATGGGCTTATATATGTTTAT
The DNA here is from genome assembly GCA_026074375.1 of Tanacetum coccineum. Lineage (NCBI taxonomy): Eukaryota > Viridiplantae > Streptophyta > Magnoliopsida > Asterales > Asteraceae > Tanacetum > Tanacetum coccineum. The sequence continues at coordinate 13,779 of BQNB010133903.1, read as the reverse complement.
CATATTGTAATAAACTTATATTTGTATAGCCCCACAAGTATCAAAATAAGCCGGAAAATTGAGGCTTATAAAATATAAGACGAAATCAAATAAGCTCATAAGCCCATATACAAGCTGAAACAAACACCCCCTGATATGATAAACTTATATAAGCCCACAATTCTCAAAATAAACCAGAAAATTGGGGCTTTTGAAATATAAGCCGAATCAAATAAGCTCATAAGCCCATATACAAGCCGAAACAAACACCCCCTCAATTTTCCGGCTTATTTTGAGACTTATGTGCTTATATAAGTGTATTACAATATGATAAACTTACGACACAAGTTTTTTGAACTGTTTTGAACAAATCCGAAAATGTTTTTGCATAAGCCAACGCCTAAAACTTATGAGATGGAATAGAAGCCTCAAAATAATAAAAGTAGACATGTTTAGCTTCGTTTAGAGGGTCTCCCCAAGAAAATCGGCTTTAAAATGAGCTAGATACGCTCGATTTAAGTTAGACTTATAACTACATAAAACTAGTTTCAATCTACTTTTAGTTTAAGTATTAAAAACCTTTTTCTTAAGATTTTGACATATAACTTATAACTACCAAGTACTATATTAATAGGGAATTTCATAATCATATGAGGCCTCTTCGGGGTTTCGTATCGACGAGTTGTGAATTTACGATTTAAAGTGTCCTGGCTCCTCATACGTTCACTACATGACCTCTAAATTATGATAGCCCGAACGATTGTATGATGTTATTTATAAAAGGCAAATAGCTCAAAGAAACTTTAGGGATACTACATATAACAACATAAGAATCTATGTTCAACATTATAATCAAAGTCAATAACTTTATATTATCATACTTTATTCTAAGACATGATCACTATACTTTCGTAGGTCATCGTTAAAGCTTGCGATCTCACAATACACCATCTATCGTTATAATCCACTACTAATCACTACGGTGAGTTCATAGCCCCATTTTTATACGATTACAATGATTTACATCAGTTGGAGTGAGAAACATGCATTGTTCTTATATTTGGACGCAAGTACACTTTAAACAAAATTACGAGTTTGTCTATGTAGCTATAACCCACTATGCCCATAAATCATGAACGGTTAATTACTAGATTGTAAGCACAAATGTTATGAATAGATCTATTTGGGATTGACATCCTCGTTTGGGTGAGTAGCGGTCACTAGTTTCGAAGGTACCGAAACGACGAATGTATACCATGTCGGAACAATTTGGATGTTGCGGGTTGAACTTCTACACGGGCACAATGTTTGCATTAATTTGCATACACATATATGTTGTAGCTTCAGTGTCATGAGCTTAGAGAATCGTAATTACTTTTGTGGTACTGTATTTGTTACTTTATCATACACTTGGATATCTTGCGGTCTTACTTTATACATTACTTAAACCTGTGAATTCACCAACTTTATGTTGACGTTTTAAAGCATGTTTTTCTCAGGTCAATAAGGTACAAGAAACAAGGATACATTGGTGGTCATCATTTTGGGGAGTTAATTTGCTATAAAGATTTAAATGCATTACATTTTAGAGTATTTGTTATGTATTAAAATCCTTACATTTTACGGATGAACAAGTTAAGCTATGGGCTTATGTAACGAACAAGTTTATTAAATCCAATGTATCATTTTCAAACGGCTCATATAGATGTCGTTCTCATATTTTGTGCTATTGATCTATGAAGTAACACTCTCAGATCGTTATTCCCCTGCAACTCAATTTGGGGGTGTTACAGTTTCTTTGTTGAATGTTTTACATGTTCAAGGAAGAATTTGGCTTCTAGTAGTGTTTTAAATAATGGTGGTTATAAACAAGTGATTGAATCTAATAAATTTGTTTTATCTATACATGGTGTGTTTATTTGTTTTGGTTATTTAAATAATCATATGTTTAGGGCTAAATATTGTCTCTGATTTATTGGTTCAGCCTTCTGTCAACCTCTAAAACTGAATGATTCTATCTTTGACTGTTAGGCTGAGCCATGTTCACTTTAAGAGGATGCAAAAATATGTTCTAAAAGATGGGTTAATCATATCTTTTGAACATGGACATGAAAAGTGTATAAGACTTGCTTGTTGGACCAAAATAACTAAGAAACCATTCAAATGTAAACGTGAAATACTGAAGTTTTGGAGTATCCACTAATGATCTGTGTAATCTTCATTGCTTACTCCTTCATTGGGAATAATAAAAAGTACTTTTGTGACATTTATTGTTGATGTCTCTAGTTTTGCTATGTTTATTTATTAACATTCTTAGGTTGAAGATTTAGATATATTCAATAGTATATTAAACTAAAGTTGAATTACAACAGGGGGTACTCTGATCAAAGATCTTGAATGAATTGGGGAGGTGTGTACATGGATACACACTGTATTCAGTCTGTTGGTTTTATCAATGAAACGATATTGCCCTATATACTCACAACAAAATGGTATATCTGAAAGGAAAAACAGGGTACTGAAAGAAAAGATTAATTCCATGTTGTCCTATTCAAGGCTGAGTCAAGGGTTCTGGGGTGAAGCTATGTTAACAGCTTGCTATTTATTAAATAGGGTTCCCAATAAAAGGAATAGGATTACACCTTATGAACTCTGGACTAAAAAGAAACCAAACCTAAATTACCTTAGGGTTTGGGGTTGTAGGGTAGTTGTAAGACTCCCTGATCCAAAGCTGAAAACTTTCGGTGAAAAAGGCATTGAATGCATCTTTGTTGAATATGCTGAGCATTCCAAGGCTTTTAGGTTCTTTATTATTGAACTTAATGAATCAATTGCAATTAACTTTATAATTAAATCAAGGGATGCTATCTTTCCGATGGAATAGATTCTGATTCAGTCCTTAGACCAATTAGAGTCACTGGTATGGAACTGAAAGAATTCGGTGGGTCAGGGTCTTGAAAAGGTCACTGATGAGGTGTTTCAACAAACTTAAGCTTAGAAATGCAAATGGCATATAGTCTTTAAAGATTTGGGCCTAAATTTCCCGATTTTACTTAATTGAAGGAACTAAGAGAATGAGGTCTCTGACCATAACTCTTATTGCTGTAATTTGTGGATGATACCAAAACATTGATGATGGCAATGAAGTCCCAGGATGTTGCTTTCTGGAAAGAAGCAATTAATGATGAGATGTATTCCATCATGGGCAACAACACTTGGGTGTTGGCTGATCTACCTCTTGGTTGAAAATGGATCTTCAAAAGAAAACTAAAGGTAGATGGAACTGTTAAAAAGTTAAAGGCAAGGCTGATCATTCAGGGCTTTCAACAAAAGTTAGGGATATACTACTTTGATACTTATGCTCTAGTGGTACGTATCAGTACCATAAGACTGCTGATTGCCATGTCATCAATTCACAGTCTGAATATTCATCAGATTGATGTGAAGACAACTTTCTTGAATGGTGAATTAGATGAGGAGGTCTATATGAACCAACCTTGGGCTTATTGATGCACTGGCAATGAAAAAGTGTGTAAACTTATTACTGTTCTTTATGGATGAAGCGGGCTTACTAAGCATTGATCAAAAGTTTGATAAAGTGGTTTTGTCTAATGGTTATTTACTTAACCAAGCTGATAAATGTGTATACATGAAATTTAATAAATCTGATAAAGGAGTCATCATTTGCCTATATGTTGATGACATGCTGATCTTTGGCACTGACCAAGTTCAGGTTGACTAACATGGAATTTTTGTCATCAAGGTTCTCTTATGAAGGAATGGGGAGGCTGTTGTTATCCTTGGTTTAGGATTAAACATGATGTTAATGGTTTAGCATTTTCTCAGTCTCTATTATTATTGTGAAGGACTGAAGAAATTCAATTAACTTTATTGCACTCCAGTGAGTTACTCTTTGGATATAAGTGAGAAGTTGATGCCCAATAATGGTCAGGTTGTATCTCAACTTGAGTATTCTAGGGTGATTGGCTGCTTAATGTAAGTCATGACTTGTACAAGGCCTAACATTGCATTTGTTGTAGGTAAATTGATCAGGTATACTAGTAACCCTGGTACTCAGCACTGGCAAGCAATTCAGAGGGTACTGAAGTACTTAAAGAAAATTATGGACTATAGATTGATGTATACTGGCTATCCTTCAGTGTTAGAAGGTTACACTGATGCAAGCTGGATCAGTAACACTGAAGATAAATCGTCTACAAGTGGTTGGTATTCATGCTTAGTGGTGGTGTAATTTCTTGGGCTTCCAAGAAGCAAACTTGTATTACTGGTTCAATAATGAAATCTGAATTTGTGGCTCTAGCAGTTGTTGGTAAGGAAGCTGCATGGTTGAAAAACTTGCTCCTTGAGATTTCATTGTGGGTCAAACCTATAGTACCTATTTCTATCCGTTGTGATAGCGCTGCTACATTGGTAAAGACTTATAGCCAGATGTACAATGGGAAGTCCAGACATCTAGGTGTCAGGCATAGCATGATTCGTAAGATGATCACGAATGGGGTGATATCTATAAAGTTTGTGATGTCTCAACAAAACTTAGTTGATCACTTGACGAAGGGAGTGGCTAGAGACTTGGTTATAAAGTCTGCTGAAGGGATAGGATTAAAGTCCAACTACGTCGCTAAATGCTAGGACACCCAACTCCCTGCTGAGAAGACTTGGCAGTTGAGTTCAATGTGGAAAGCTGAACGTTTAGTGGACTAAAGCACACGTATTTACATATCATCACAAGGATGTGCTTGGAACCGCGATAAGGAGGATCGAGTGTTAACATAAAAAAAATACTTCTCAATGGTTAATTTCTTTGAAAAAGTGCTTAGCAAGTGCATGAATAAAGAAGAACCACCTATGTAAATGTTGAGGTTTTGCCGCCTCGGGGAACATGGACTTTGGCTTTACAACATTTATGAATTAGATATGGACACATGGCTTGTATAGTGTCAGGAGCGTTTAAGTGTTTATAAACTTGTGTGTATTTACCTTCAGGTACTCAAATGGGTTGAAGGATTCAATTTTTAGAATACCCCGATTCTCGAATATTTAAACGTGTAATTACTAAGATAGAAATTCAATCTTCATGACATTTCATTTATTGCACTTGTTTGTTTAATGTCTATTTTTCATGCAAAGGAATTGTACTAAATTGGGGAGGATTGTTGGAAATTTAGTTCAAATGTGGGTTCAGTTCATACCGAATAATGGGGCTGGAGGTACGGAGTGTACACCTATAGGTCACTGAACACCCTGACTCTGATAGTGGTAAAGGGGAATTCAAGCCACTGATGAACTTCAGTGAGTTGTCTCTTCAGTGAGTAACTCTGGACTGAAGGATATTCGGCAGTCTGATGGCTTCAGCTTAGGCTGAAGGATACCATCAAGGAGTAATCTATCAGAGAAAGTATCCTCAGCGAATTAACTCATCAGTGAGTTGGTTCAGTTTGAACCTTCAACGTGTATGCTCCTCTGTGGGCTAGCGGTTGATTCGGTCTATGAATGTAATGTCACGCTGGGAATGAATTCAATGACTTGTATCTGTTTTGACCGTTTCGGCTATGTGTAAGTTACAATCACAATTAATGACCACGATTAATATGGGCATGTAACCACTATTCCTGAAATCAAAGAGATTATTTATGGACGAGATTATATCTCCTATATTCTCTTATAAATCTTTGACTAGGGTTTTGAGTATTCTCTTATAAATAGGAGATCGCAACTGCACGAAGAACACACAGAAAACCAAACCAATTGGATGCGTAAGGGTTCTTGATTGGTGCCTCAAACAAGAACATACATTTGGTCTTATCCCAAGTAGATATTCGTGATACCCAGGCATTAGGGTCGCATAGTTTACTTTGTAAAGTGATTACATGATTCCAAGTGATATCCGGTAACCATCTTTGGTACGTAGCTAGGTTATTGATTATCTTCACCCTGTTCTGGGACACACTAGATCCAACATTTAGATGGTTTTCTTGGTTTTTAGATATTTCAACTAAGACTTTTTGAGCTACTTTAGCTTGTTTTGTATCGATAATGATTGTTGAGTAAAGTGTTAAATACATCTGTGTGGTTTGTTAAAAGTTTCTCACATTTTGGTCCCCCCCCCTTTTCCCAAACCTTGTCCATATACCATACACCCTCGGTTTGTAAACGTGAGAACTTCAAATCCTTGTGGTCGTCAGTATAATTATTTTGTGAGTTAAGGGTAAAAAGTGATAGCAAAATACATTCTTGTGGTTTGCCCAAAGTCTGTCTCAAATATCTCATGTGCCCAACAACTTTTTTCCCTTAACTGACAAAATATTTGCACCGTTCGTCCTCAGGGGTACGATGGCTCACTTTTACTAACGGATGGATGGTATTTGGACACGGTTTGGGCCAGGAATGTATTTTGCACTTTACTCATGATTGTTGTATTTTCCTTGTAAAATTTTTCATTTTGATAAAGAGGCCTAAACTAATCATTACGGCGTGTCCGTGTTATTTATTATTTTGTGATTTCACAACTATATCGTGTGAGATCTCATAGTTCGAACCATTTTTAGTGTAATACATACCTGAATAGCCAGATAAAAAACCAACAGAAAAAGGAATTGGACGTAATTTAAGTCCGTTTAAACATGATAAGTAGACTCATCCTGTAAACTAATTTGCTAAACGATCCAAACCATAGTTAACAAAATAAGTGCAAGTAAATAGAGATTCATTATAACATCTTTTGTTGTATGTGAATGAACAAAAAAGTTATCGCATATACGAATGTCGATGGCCAGGTTTGGTGTGGGACGACTATTTCCATCGTTAAACCTAAGGTTGATCACGGTCTGGAAATCGGACTGGACCGACCAAGACCGAAAACTAATTTGGTCTAAAACACGGGACCGATGACCAGACTGAAATATTCGGTCCATGTCCGAGTCGGTTCGGTCTGGTTCGGTCCGGTCCAACAAAGTATAATATCCGGTTTTGCTCAAGACCGAACGGACCCGGAGGAAGACCGAACTGAGAGGAAGATCGAACCGATGGAGCGGTACCGAAGGTAGATCCGCAGTCTTTTATACTCAGCCTACCTGCCTTTTGGGGCTGGATGCTCTCACAAACCCGTCCCACCCTAAAATATTCGCGTTTTGGGTTCCCCATATTCAAGTTTTTTTTACATCACTAAATTGAAATGATGGTATAGTTAAGGGGTGAATTATGCAAAGTCAAATTAGAGTCGATTCATTATATTACTTAACAGGGAATTTCTTTCTTTCACTCGTTCTCCGTCAACAGATTCAGCAGCGCGTGTAATACAAACGCTAATCTCTATCATCATCTTTAGGTTGCTTTTTTTTATATGCAAAATTATTAGGATTTATGCCTTCGGGTTATTTATTTAATATTATATGATCAGTTTCATTCATTTGTTATTATATTAATTGCTACTGATTTTTTTCTAAGGGTTTTATAGGAATAATTATTTTATGGGGGGTTAGTTTCGCCATTTTATGTGGCTGATTAGCTTATTTGATTTCGGCGTTTATCACATAAGCCCCAATTTTCTGGCTTATTTTGAGACTTATGGGCTTATATATGTTTATCATATTGTAATAAACTTATATTTGTATAGCCCCACAAGTCTCAAAATAAGCCGGAAAATTGAGGCTTATAAAATATAAGACGAAATCAAATAAGCTCATAAGCCCATATACAAGCTGAAACAAACACCCCCTGATATGATAAACTTATATAAGCCCACAATTCTCAAAATAAACCAGAAAATTGGGGCTTTTGAAATATAAGCCGAATCAAATAAGCTCATAAGCCCATATACAAGCCGAAACAAACACCCCCTCAATTTTCCGGCTTATTTTGAGACTTATGTGCTTATATAAGTGTATTACAATATGATAAACTTACGACACAAGTTTTTTGAAAAACTGTTTTGAACAAATCCAAAAATGTTTTTGCATAAGCCAACGCCTAAAACTTATGAGATGGAATAGAAGCCTCAAAATAATAAAAGTAGACATGTTTAGCTTCGTTTAGAGGGTCTCCCCAAGAAAATTGGCTTTAAAATGAGCTAGATACGCTCAATTTAAGTTAGACTTATAACTACATAAAACTAGTTTCAATCTACTTTTAGTTTAAGTATTAAAAACCTTTTTCTTAAGATTTTGACATATAACTTATAACTACCAAGTACTATATTAATAGGGAATTTCATAATCATATGAGGCCTCTTCGGGGTTTCGTATCGACGAGTTGTGAATTTACGATTTAAAGTGTCCTGGCTCCTCATACGTTCACTACATGACCTCTAAATTATGATAGCCCGAACGATTGTATGATGTTATTTATAAAAGGCAAATAGCTCAAAGAAAACTTTAGGGATATACATATACAACATTTGATCTTATCGTTCATACATTCTATTCAAAGTACATATAATTTATTTTATCTTACTTTATTCTAAGACATGATCTCTTTATACTTGGTAGGTCCATAGTTATGCTTTGCGATCACACAATTACTCCATTATCGTTATAATCCACTACTAATCACTACGGTGAGTTCATAGCCCCATTTTTATACGATTACAATGATTTACATCAGTTCGGGTGAGAAACATGCATTGTTCTTATATTTGGACGCAAATACACTTTAAACAAAATTACGAGTTTGTCTATGTAGCTATAACCCACTATGCCCATAAATCATGAACGGTTAATTACTAGATTGTAAGCACAAATGTTTGAATAGATCTATTTGGGATTAACATCCCCGTTTGGGTGAGTAGCGCTCACTAGTTTCGAAGTACCGGAAACGCGAATGGTATACCATGTCGGAACAATTTGGATGTTGCGGGTTGAACATCTACACGGGCACAATGTTTGCATTAATTTGCATACACATATATGTTGTAGCTTCAGTGTCATGAGCTTAGAGAATCGTAATTACTTTTGTGGTACTGTTTTTTGTTACTTTATCTCCATACACTTGGATTTCTTTGCGGTCTTACTTTTTTTCATTACTTAAAACCTGTGAATTCACCAACTTTATGTTGACGTTTTAATGCATGTTTTTCTCAGGGCAATAAGGTACAAGAAACAAGGATACATTGGTGGTCATCATTTTGGGGAGTCAATTTGCTATAAAGATTTAAATGCATTACATTTTGGAGTATTTGTTATGTATTAAAATCCTTACATTTCACGGATGAACAAGTTAAGCTATGGGCTTATGTAACGAACAAGTTTATTAAATCCAATGTATCATTTTCAAACGGCTCATATAGAGGTCGTTCTCATATCTTGTGCTATTGATCTATGAAGTAACACTCTCGTTCGTTATTTCCATGCAACTCAATATGGGGTGTGACAGTTTCTTTGTTGTTTAATGTTTTGCATGTTCCTAATATAAGGAAGAATTTGGTTTCTAGTAGTGCTTTGAATAATTGTGGTTATAAACAAGTGATTAAATCTAATAAAGTTGTTTTATCCAAACATGGTTTGTTTATTGGTTTTGGTTATTTGAGTAATCAAATGTTCAAGCTTAATATTGTTAATAAGAATATTGCTTCAGCCTTTATGTCAACCTCAAAACTAAATAATTCAATCTTATGGCATGCTAGACTAGGTCATGTCTACATTAAGAGGATGCAAGATATGTCTAAGGATGGGTTAATCCCAGCTTTTGACATGGACACTGAAAAGTGTAAGACTTGCATGCTAAACAAAATAACTAAAAAACCATTTCAAAATGTAAAATGTAAAACTGATGTTTTGGAGCTGATCCATAGTGATTTATGTGGTTTGCATGCTACTCCTTCACTGGGAAATAAAAAATACTTTATGACATTTATTGATGATGCTTCTAGGTTTTGTTATGTTTATTTATTACATTCAAAGGAAGAAGCATTAGATAAATTTAAAGTATTCAAAACTGAAGTTGAATTACAACAAGGGTCCCAAATCAAAAGATTTAGGACTAATAGGGGAGGTGAGTACATGTATACTCTTTATTTTCAGTCTGTTGGTCTTATATATGAAACGACTGCCCCCTATACTCCACAACAAAATGGTATATCTAAAAGGAAAAATAAAGTATTAAAAGAAATGGTTAATTCCATGTTGTCCTACTCAGGACTGAGTCAGGGGTTCTAGGGTGAAGCTATGTTAATAGCTTGCTATTTATTAAATAGGGTTCCCAATAAAAGGAACATGATTACCCTTTATGAACTATGGACTAAAAGAAAACCAAACCTGAACTACCTCAAGGTTTGAGGTTGTAGGGCAGTTGTAAGACTCCCTGATCCAAAGCTAAAAACTTTGGGTAAAATAGGCATTGAATGCATCTTTGTTGGATATGTTGAGCATTCCAAGGCTTTTAGGTTATATGTCATTAAGCCTAATGATTCAATTTTAATTAACTCTATAATTAAATCAAGGGATTCTATCTTTAATAAGAATAGACTCTCATCAATCCCTAGACCAAGTCTCAGGATTCATAATGGAACTGAAGATATTGGTGGTTCAGTGGTCCCTGAAGAGGTCACTGAAGAGGTTGTTCAGCAACCTAAACCTGAGCATAGAAAAAGCAAAAGGAATAGGAATCTAAAGAGTTTTGGGCCTAAATTTTGATTATATTTAATTGAAGGAACAAGGGATGAGGTCTCTGACCAACACTCCTATTGCATTAATGTTGAGGATGACCCAAAAACATTTGATGAATCAATGAAGTCCCAGGATGTTGCTTTATGGAAAGAAGCAATTAATGATGAGATAGACTCCATCATGGGCAACAACACTTGGGTGTTGGCTGATCTACCTCCAGGTTGCAAACCTCTTAGTTTCAAATGGATCTTCAAAAGAAAACTAATGGTAGATGGAACTATTGAAAAGTTCAAGGCAAAGCTGGTCATTCAAGACTTTAAACAAAAGTCAGGAATAGACTACTTTGATACTTATGCTCCAGTGGCACGTATCAGTACCATAAGACTGCTGATTGCTATGACATCAATTCACAATCTGATTATTCATCAGATGGATGTGAAGACAACTTTCTTGAATGGTGACTTGGAAGAGGAGTTTTATATGAATCAACCTCAAGGCTTCATCATGCCTGGCAATGGAAACAAGGTGTGTAAACTGATTAAGTCTCTATATGGACTGAAGCATGAACCTAAGCAATGGCATCAAAAGTTTGATGAAGTGGTTTTGTGTAATGGTTATTTACTTAACCAAGCTGACAAATGTGTATATAGCAAATTTGATGAATCTGGTAAAGGAGTCATCATTTGTCTATATGTTGATGACATGCTGATCTTTGGCACTGACCAAGTTCAGGTTAACCTGACAAAAGAATTTTTTTATCAAAGTTCTCTATGAAGGACATAGGGGAGGCTGATGTTATCCTTGGTATAAGGATTAAACATGAAAGTAATGGAATAGCAATTTCTCAGTCTCACTATATTGAGAAGGTACTAAAGAAATTCAATTACTTTGATTGCACTCCAGTGAGTACTCCTATGGATACAAGTAAGAAGCTGATGCCTAATAATGGTCAGGCTGTATCTCAACTTGAGTATTCTAGGGTGATTGGCTGCTTGATGTATGTCATGACTTGTACAAGGACTGATATTGCTTTTGGTGTAGGTATACTAGTAACCCTAGTACTCAGCACTGGCAAGCAATTTAGCAGGTACTGAAGTACTTAAAGAAACCCATGGACTATAGATTGACATATACTGGTTATCCTTCAGTGTTGGAAGGTTACACTGATGCAAGCTGGATCAGCAACACTAGAGACAATTCATCTACAAGTATTCAATTACTTTGATTGCAAGGTACTGAAGAAATTCAATTACTTTGATTGCACTCCAGTGAGTACTCCTATGGATACAAGTTAGAAGCTGATGCCCAATAATGGTCAGGCTGTATCTCAACTTGAGTATATTAGGGTGATTGGCTGCCTGATGTATGCCATGACTTGTACAAGGCCTGATATTGCTTTTGTTATGGGTAAACTGAGCAGGTATACTAGTAATCCGGGTACTCAGCACTGGCAAGCAATTCAACGGGTACTGAAGTACTTAAAGAAAACCATGAACTATATATTGACATATACTGGTTATCCTTCAGTGTTAGAAGGTTACACTAATGCAAGCTGGATCAGCAACACTGAGGACAATTCGTCTACAAATACTGCTTGGTGGTGGTCAATTTCTTGGGATTCCAAGAAACAAACTTGCATCACTGGTTCAACAATAGAATCTGAATTTGTGGCTTTAGCAGCTACTGGTAAGGAAGCTGAATGGTTGAAAAACTTGCTCCTTGAGATTCTATTATGGTCCAAACCTATAGCACCTATTTCTATCCGCTGTGATAGTGCTGCTACATTGGCAAAGGCTTATAGCCAAATGTACAATAGGATGTCTAAACACTTAGGTGTCAGGCATAGCATGATTCGTAAGCTTATTACGAATGGGGTGATATCTATAGAGTTTGTGAGGTCTCAACAAAACTTAGCTAATCACTTGACGAAGAGGCTGGCTAGAGACTTGGTTATAAAGTTTGCTGAAGGGATGTGATTAAAGTCCAACTAAGTCACTGAATGCTAGGACACCCAACTCCCTACTAAGGAAACTTGGTAGCTGAGTTCAATGTGGAAAGCTGAACGTTCAGAAGACTGAAGCACATGTATTTACATATCATCTCAAGGATGTGCTTGGAACCTGCTGAAAAGGAGGATGAAGTCTTTACTTCTCAATGGTTAATTTCTTTAAAAAAGTGTTTAGTAGGAGCATGAATAAAGAGGAACCATCTATGTAAATATTGAGGTTTTGCCGCTTCAGGGAGCATGGACTTTGGCTCTTACAGCATTTATGAATTGGATATGGACACATGGCTTGTATAGTGTGAGGAGTTTCTTATGTGTTTGAAAACTTGCGTGTATTTTATCTTCAGGTATTCAAATGGGTTAAAGGGTTCAATTCTTAAACACCCTGATTCTCGAATATTTGAACGTGTAATTTACTAAGATGGAAATTCAATCCTCATGACGTTTTCATTTATGCACTTGTTTTGTTTAATGTTGAATTTTTTATGCAAATGAATTGTACTAAATTGGGAAGGATTGTTAAAAATTTAGTGCAATTGTGGGAATTGGATCATACTTGGAAATGGGTTTGTAGGTACGGAGTGTACACCCATCAAGTCAATGATTTTTCCTGACTCTTTTAGTGATTTGATTAAATGGGTGGTTAATTGCCTATTTAATTAATTGATTTGATTGCATTAATTGAACATATTTATTTTGGTCATGAAATCATTATTCCTAAATTATAGAGGATAATTGATTTGATTGCATTAATTGACCATATTTAATTTGGTCATGAAATCACTAATTCCTAAATTATGGAAGAGATTAATTGGCCATTAATCTCTTATTAATTTCATTATTGGGTTTTGAGTAAATCCCTTATAAATAGGGATTACAATTGTATAAAAAAAGATACAGAAAACAAAAAACACATAGGGTTCTTGATCTGTGCCTAGAACAAAAACAAACATTTGGTTTTATCCCAAGGAGGTATTCGTGTAACCCGGGCATAGGGTCAAATAATCTTCTTTAGAAAGTGATTACACGACTTCAAGTGATATCCGGTAACCATCTTGGTAATTAGCTAGGCTATTGATTGTCTTTACCCTGATCTGGGATCTACTACAACCAACAAGCGGTAGCTGTTTGTTTTAAAAAAATGTTTGGTAACGTAGCTGTAAGCTGTAATTAAAA
>BQNB010133902.1:733-18392 GCA_026074375.1 Tanacetum coccineum | reverse complement strand
AAAATTAAAACTAACATTAACTAGTTACTAAGATGCCTCAAAGGCTTACAAAAGGCTCTATTTATAGCCGAAGTCTTCACCTCTTGGACTTGCAGCTTGTGTTTCTTTTGTGAGAGCTTCAACCAAGTGTGCTTGTTGTGTGAGGGGATTCTCAAGCAAATCCCAGCCTTCAATTTCATTTGTGCTTCTTTGGAATCAATCTCAACCATTGAAGATACTTGGGAAAGGTGAGGGATTGCCAACATGGCCTTTATACAGCTGGGGGGAAATAGTAGGGTGGATGAAATGATTTTGGCTAGGGTGTCGAGTGGTTTTGCAGGGCAGGAAGTATGGGAGGACATCCAAGTTGTACCTGGGTTTTTATGGGCGGGAAAGAAGACTTTTTGGGTAAGTTGGCAGCTTGGTCCCCTAAAGTTGTATAACTTGAATGCAATCTTTGGCCGGTTTGCATTTTTGACCCTTGTCTTTTAATTCTTGTAATACAACTTGGGGTTTGACAATTATAGTCCCCCAAGTTGTATTTTCTTCATGAGGGTGACTTTAGACTTTGACTTGACTTGGCCTTTTCCATTCCGTGCTCGGATTTGCTTGTTTTTGGCTTTCTTTTTGTTCCTTTTCTTGAATATCCGTTTCCTGCACAATACAAATGCAAACATACAAATATAATGTATTTTTGGCATGTTTTTATTCTTTTAAGTCCGTTTAGAATGGAACAAGGTATGTGTAATTAAGCACATACCAAAATCCCCCATACTAAGGCAATGTCGTGTCCTCACGCAATGTTATGAAGTAAACACTCAAGAAAACTAAGAATCTCTAACCTTAAATATTCCCGCCTGTCACGCGGGTGACCCGGGTTCGATCCCCGGCAACGGCGCCAAAATTTGACTCGCGCGAACTCACACCTTAAATATGTAGATAAATACAAACATGTATAAATACACGTCAAGGGACGAGATCCCGCGAGAGCAATGAAACCGGAAGCAGTACAGAGTGTTCCCGGGTCGTTATGTCCCAACGAGGCTAGAGATGGAAAATCGAAAGACGATTGATGATTGGTGTTTGAATATGACAAGGAATGATTTGATGCTAATACTAATAAGCAAATGCACATAAAAATAAGCAAAACAATAAGCTGGAACAAAAATAAAAGCTAGAAATGGTAAAAACACTTACTTTTTACACTAAGACATAAAGAGGCATCAAAAAGCCTTAAGCAAACAAATGAGCTAAGCTAACTCTAAATAAAGCAAAATCACAAGCAATTATACTAAGCAAAGCAGGAGAAACGCAACATAACTAACAAACAGTCACTACAGTATTAACTAACAGTCTACTAACTTGGGAGATTAATTATTAGCTATTGTTAATATAAAAGTTAGTACTAGGTACTTACGGTAGTAACTGTTAAGATCTAGCAGTACACTAGCTAAGACAAACACAATGAAACAGAAATAAGCAAATACGCTAAACAGATAATTGAGTATACCCTAATAAGCACTCAAGTCATAAAAAATAAGCAACCAGAAATAACTAGATGGCATCTAAGCTAAAAACTAAAAACTGATAAACTCTTGAAGATACTTTGAAAAGGAGAATAAGCTTACCCCTAAAGACAATAGAGGAAAATGGTTTAATCTACTCTAAAAAGCTAAGGGAATCTTAAATAAACAAAAATAATAAGCTGATAAGCTAAGTTGAACCACCAGTATTAACAGTTATAACTAACAGTACTAACTTGAAGTTAGTACTGGTAGCTTTAAGTTAGTATTTTCCAAAGTAACTAAAGCAGTACGAACTTAAAGGCTAAAATTTTTATCAAATGAACTAACAGTAACTAACAGAAAAGTGATACAAACCTACTTTTTAAACTAACAACTAATCAAGATAAGACTAAACATATGATAAAGCATTCAATAACAAAATATAAGATATAGATAAGCCGACAATAAAACACATCTGCAGTAAAATAAGATATGTAAGAAAAAAGAGAGACTTACAGAACCCTTGCTCAAACAGGTAAAACAAAGAGTCTACAAGCTCTAACTTGTATAAAACAAGCTAGTGAGAGTCCATAAGCCCATCCAGAACTGGCTTATCATCCATAAAGTAAGCTGTGTATATTTGAAGAGATTTTTGTAATTCTCTCTTAACTACTTAACATTTTTAGTTTAACTAATTAAAGCACCTATAAATAAGCTGACTGATAGCTTTTTGAACATAAAACAACACAATTTAAGAAACTTAGCACTGGTATTGTGTAAATTGATTGTAAAAACTCAAATTTGCATTAGACTTTGAAAGTGTACAAAGCGGAAAGGAAAAAGCTGTAAATAAGTTTAAAGCTGAAATTAAGCGAAGTGATTATTGAAAATTAAGCTAAGATATTCTAATATTAACATATTCCTCAAAGGCTATACAAAAGGCTCTAGTATAATACCGAAGTCTTTAATCTCTTGGACTTGCAGCTTGTCTTTCTTTGGAGAGCAAAACCAGTGTGCTTGTCGTGTGAGGAGATTCTCAAGCAAATCCCAGCCTTCAGTTCATTTTGTGCTTCTTTGGAATCAACTCAACCAATGAAGATACTTGGGAAAGGGAGGGACTGCCAACAATCGGCCTTTAATAACAGCTGGGGGAAATAGTAGGTGATGGAATGAAATATTTTGGCTAAGGGTGTCCGAGGTGTGTTTTGCAGGGCAAGGAAGTATGGATGACATCCAAGTTGATACCTGGTTTTATTGGCGGGAAATAAGACTTTTTTGGGTAAGTTTTGGCACTTGGTCCCCATCTAAAGTTGTATAGCTTGAATTGCAATCTTTTGCCTGTTTGCATTTTTGACCCTTTCTTTTAAATTCTTGTAACACAACTTGGGGTTTGGCAATTATAGTCCCCCAAGTTGTATTTTCTTCATGAGGGTGACTTTAGACTTTGACTTGACTTGGCCTTTTCCATTCCGTGCTCGGATTTGCTTGTTTTTGGCTTTCTTTTTGTTCCTTTTCTTGAATATCCGTTTCCTGCACAATACAAATGCAAACATACAAATATAATGTATTTTTGGCATGTTTTTATTATTTTAAGTCCGTTTAGAATGGAACAAGGTATGTGTAATTAAGCACATACCATGTTGCAATCCGACGCATCACATGCATCGACGAATCAGGCGGTAATGAAACCTCGTTATCAGTTGTTGAAACATCCAAACCCTAAACGCTTACCACTCATTCAGATCTAACCTACCTTAGATAAACAAATTGTTTGTGTGTGTGTGTTTAGTGAGAGAAAGTATGGATTAAAGAAATGAGTTGTCATTGTAAATAGGTGAGAGTGATAATGGATGACACGTGTATTGCATTCAACAAACCTAACACACTCACCAAAAAAACCCTATTTTTTAATGCTTCAAGTCGCTGGCACAACAAACATTGTCGGATCAAATCGCGGCTCCACAATGCACCCAAACTGTCCCACCCCCTCAAGACAATCCTCCAACTCGGCGACTGAATTACTTTAGCCAGAAATTCTCCTCTACCTTCCTAGAACTACGATATAAAAACAAAACTAGTCGTTAATATATACTCTTCTCTTTATCTCTATCCGCAAACAATTCGCTCCAAACCCCTGAGTTTAGTGGCAGCAACAACTCACTAGTCGAAAAACCGTAGCTAGTCACATTTCCCCTAATAACTAAATATAAACATAAAATTTAAGTTTGTCAGAATAAAAATTAAAAATCATTGTTGAATAAGGTCAATTATAAGTTAAATAAGTGTTTATTACATGCGGTTTTTAATTTGAAAAATGAATATTTTTTAAAATAAACATAAGTTAATAAGTACTTGAGAGTTGAGATCAACATAGATCTGAAATTTAGCATAGACCCAATGAATGAATCATATCCATTCATTTTTTAATCAAAATAATAAAAATTCATTTTCCACCTCTTTTTTAAAAATAAAATATCTTGCAAACGGTAAATTGTCAAACAACAAAAAATACACCATCGCAACGAGTATTTTTTTTTATCTTTCAGTAGACCTCCACTTCGATATACTTTCGAAGAACTTTTTTTTTTGATTTTTTTTCAGTTACGTCTGAAAAAATCACATGTGATTTGTGATACAAATCACATGTGATTTTTTCCAGACGTATCTAAAAAAAATTCGAATTTTTTTTCGTCGAAAGTATATAGAAGTGCCCCTCTATAGAAAGACGATTTAATTCTCGTCGTGATGGTATGTTTTGTTTTGCGTAACGATTAACGGTTTGTGAGATATTTAATTTTAAAAAAAAAGGTGGAAAGTGGGTTTTTATTGTTTTGATTAAAAAATGAGTGGCTATGATTGGTTTATTGGGTCTATGCTAAATTTTGGGTCGAACTTTTGCCTACGTTAAATATTATATTTAAAATGATATTAAAAGATACTACCTCCGTCCCACATTAAGTGTCCACTTGACTTTTTCAAAGTCTTTTTTCTTCAACTTTGGCCTTAATGATTTCTTCTTACGTTATATGATACTTGATGCAAGATATATGAATGGATAGAGTTTTGAATATATTTTTCGTTGGTAGAATTTTCGTTCAATATTATATAACACAAACAAAAATATTTATAGTCAAAGTTGATAAAAAAACTTAAAAGATTCCATTGTGGACACTTAATATGGGTCGGAGGGAGTAGTTTTATTAAAACGGTCTAAGTGCGACAAAATCCTGACGTAAATCTTCACTACGCATAAAATGATATGAAGTTGAAATTTCCAAGGTGCGTTTAATAGAGTGTAAATTATTTGATTGTAAATTATTTAATAAATATTTAAAAAAATTATAACCTAATAAATTATTTTTTTGTTATGTTTAAAAGATGGGAGAGATAGACTGTTAAGCGAAGAATAGGGTTGAAATAACTAAAGGCTTGTTTACTAGCATTAAATGTATCCCCCCCCCCCCCCCCCAAATAAGATATAGCATGGTTTTTGGCCCACATATTTAAGAGGAACAAGAAACACCTTAAGGGGTATTTGATAAGAGTGTATTTGAATTTGTCAGGAATATGGGCATGGTAAAAAATTACTGATGTTAAAGAAGGATGAAAATGAAAGGTAAAGAGAAATAAGAAAAAGAACAATTAGAAAAAAAAAAGTGAAAGGGTCGATAATCTTGTGTAAACTTTATTAAGATGTTTTTTGATTACAAGTTTTTTTAACTATTTTTATTTTGACATTTTTAAAAAGAAATAAGAAGATATAAATAAAAAAAAAAACATAAAACAAAAATCAAGAAAAGAGAAGAGATTCTTTCTAATTTTTTTATTATGTTTTATATTCTATATTCTTTTGTATTTTAAGAATAATATGCCTTCCTTATAGGTTCTCAAATAGTGGATTATTTCCATATAATATCCTTAAATAATCGCTAATGCAAACAAGAGAAAAAAGAAGACAAAAAAGGAGGAAAAAAAAAAAACGTAAAACAAAAATAATCACAATAAAACACCGCACACACCCAACCGCCCATCCGACTATCCACCAGACAAAAAAAATAAATATATTTGATATGAGGTATTTGAATTTGAGGATTATGGGCATGGTAAAAAATTACTTTGTTAAAGAAGGATGAGTTTTGAATTTGGCAATGATCCTATCTACAAAGCCTCTCACACTCTTTTGGTTTTGCTAACCTTTTCATTTATTTTGTTTTATTTCAAAGTTTATTTTTGTGATTTTGCTTTATTGTTAGTTTTATTTTTTATATTTAGTAGGGCAAATGACACAAAAAGGTTTCAAACTTAAAGGTCATTTTCAATTAAGGTATTATATTTTTTTTCCTGCATAAAAAGGCATCCAACTTATTTGTTTGGCCAATTTAGGTATTTTCGTTAAATATTTAACGATCATTCGTTAAGTTTTACATTTCAAGTCCACCGCCGCTACCACCACTTCCAATCATCGTCGTCACTACCAAGCCTATCTTTTATTGCTTTAATCGAACTGATTATGTATCTGATTTTATTATGATTCTTCAAACCGCAAATCACAATATATATTTTTCTCGAAACTTGCATCTGAAGTTCTAAACATCCCCATGGTTAGATTATTTGCCTTTTACTTCTTTGCTGGTAGTTTATAATCAACCAACTCATAAGTTAACATTTTTTTCAGAATCTCCGCAACAACCCAATTCTTCCGTTTGTTCAATGGCCTGGAAGGATCCAATTTAACCTAAAAATAGAGATTCGTATGAACATGTCAGAGCTTGCCTTGCAATTAGAACGTAAGAGTGCAATTTCAAACATCAAAACAAAAGAGAACATTATCCCATATAAATCTTCGGTCAAATTGAAATATAAAAATGATGTGTTTTAATGAGATGCCAGGTATGGGGGAGGCTTGGTGGTGGCGACAATGATTGATGGTGGTGGTAGCGACGGTAGACTTAATTGTAAAACTTAATGGATGATCGTTAAATACTTAACGAGAATACCCAAATTGACCAAAAATATAAGTTATGTGCCTTTTTATGCAAGAAAAAAAGTATGATACCTTGATTGGAAATGACCTTTAAGTTGAGTACATTTTTGTGTCATTTGCCCTATTTAGTAATATAATATTTTATTTTAGTTTAAATTATAGAGTAAATTACATTTTTTGTCCTTGTGGTTAATCGAAAATTGTATCTTTCGTCCTTTCCCGCCAACAGTTTTGTAACCGTCCTTTTAACAGTCATATGAAGACAACTTTAGTCCTTTCCTCATTGACTGATAGTCAACCTCCGCTACTTTGACTTTTTGACTAAAACCTAAGGAAAATTCAGTCTTTTACCATTTTCCTCTCATTTTAACCTAACCTACCCTAGTGACTTTATCTTTCTCAATTCAGTCCTTTTACTTTTTTTCATAATAAAAGAAAAAGGTAAAAAGTAAAAAACCTACACACATCTTCCTAAAACCTTATCTCACTTTATCTCTCATAGATGATCACAATCTCAGTCACAACCACTCATTTTGTGTTTATATTATATTTTTTTCTTCCATGGTCTATTAAAAAACACAAAATATGTGTGTTTGTTTATGTATATGGTGCAAATTTGTTTGTATGTGCGTGTTAGTCTCCTCTGACATCGATAGTAGCCACAGCCATCATAGTCGCCGAAGAAATTGCCGCAACAGACGTTTGGTGTGTTTTGATTTGTGTATGTTTAAAGTTGTATATTTTTGTGGGTTTTGATTTGTATGTGGGTTTTACATTTATTTTAGTGGGGTTTGGTTCATGGGTGTTTGGAGTTGCTGTTTGGTTTCTTAAATAGTATATGCGGATTGACCTTAAACATTTTGCTAAAATTATAGGAATAAGTGGTGTTTTTTTAGTGTTTTTGTTGCTTAATTAATTTTCTAAAAACTAGGAACTATGAATTTTATTATGGTTGTTAACTTGTGATTTTGTGTTTGTTTTTGTAATTGTCTTTCAAGTGGAATAAATATATAATCCATATGATTTTAGTTAGAGATTTAGGATTATTGTTTAAAGATTTGTAGTTTTTATAGTTAGAAATCCTTTTTTTTGGTGTGGGTTTTTGGTTGGAGATTTCTGTAAATTGGCGGAGATGCCCGGGGCGTGCTTTTGAGGTGATATGAAACTAGAGATGTTTGTCGAAAATTATGGTGGATAGGCGATGTAAATGAATGGAGAAGAAAATGCCCAAGACTTGTGTAGGTTTTTTACTTTTTAGTTAAAGGCTAGGTTAGCGGGTTGGGTTAAAATGGGAGGGAAATAGTAAATGACTGATTAGTTTTAGTCAAAAGGTCAAAAGTAGCGAAGGTTGACTGTCAGTCAATGAGGGAAGGACTAATGTTGTCGTTATATGACCGTTAAAAGGAAGGTTACGAAACTATTAGCGGGAAAGGACGAAAGGTGCAATTTTTAAATAACCACAAGGACGAAAAATGTAATTTACTCTAAATTATATTTTTTTCCTCTTCATTTAATCTACTACTTAAACCAAATCTTAATCCAAATCCAAGAATCCTAACCCATCTATAAAACAAACGGACCCTAAAAACAAGAAGATCTGCCTTTATTCTTCAAATACCCGCTACTTTTATTGGTTTCGATAATAACAAATATTTGAGATTGATGTCCAAATATTATGACTCATAATTTAACCAACCATATACTTTTTACCTTGAGTCCCTAAATCAAACCCCAACACCTCTAAGCAAACGCATCTTCATTAGCAAAAAATCTATTTTGCGTTACTAATTTCCCTTATGTAAAGACAAATTACCATTTATTACCCTTAAGCAAACGCGCCTTCAGTTAGGGATGGCAAAAAAAACCCGAACCCAATGAGAAAATCTAAAATCTGAAGTTTTTAGGCCAAGCAGGGCATGCTTATCGGGTTATAGGGCGGGTTTCGGGGCATTAACCGAGGATTTTTATCGGGTTTGGAGCGGGGACGGGGCACAAGATCTCCAACTCGCCCCGCCTCGAAACTATATATACATATAGATCTATTATATTCATATATTGTTATAATAGTATTTATGTAATAAAACCAAGATTATCAACCTTTTTTAGTTTTGTATCTTTGCAAGATTGTAAGTTATGATTATGAAACACTTCTTTTTTTTGTAATTCATTTCAAAAGTTTTGATTTTTCTTAACGTAGTTATCATTATTTATCTTTAATTTGTTGAAAAATTATAAAGGCTACTGATTAATACTATATTATTAGTGGGTTGTTGATTCTTCATATTATTACATGTAATCACATTTGTAAAAATCTGACGTAAAAATAATAATAAACAGAGAACAACATGTATTTGATGGAGCATTGCGCTTGTAAAGACGCCTCGATAAGATCCCATGAGGATTGGAGCGTGTTTGGGGGAGCACCTCGCCCCAATTGAGCGCCCTGATAAGATCCCCATTGAGGATCGGGACAGGTTTGGAGCATGGTTTGCTAATCGGCTTTAGGAATTGAAGGTGACTGCCCCACCCCAAACCCGCCTCATTGCCATTCCTACATTCCTTAACAAAAAAAACTATTTTGCTTTACTAATCTCCCTATGTAAAGAAAAATTACCGTTTATTACTTTGGCACACCCTTTCTTTTCATTTTCTTAATTATTTCCTGACTCTCCTAATTACATTTGTCAAACTCTCGGCACGGGACACCTTTTGTATAAGAAAGCAAAACCTCAAATGGAGACTTTTGTATTTAAAAAAATCAAATCATTCATTATTGAGTAAGAATTTTTTTTAATTAGATTTTTTTTCTAAGATGTTTATTAAAAAAGATCTAAGTATTTCTTGATTTAGCCATAATTTATGAAAAAAACGTTTTTATATAATCAAAGTATAAAAAAATAAAAGATACACATGTACCATATAGCTATTTTCGCATAGTTATGTTCCAAAAATATAAATTCTCATGAAAAGCCGGAGTCTTGACTTATTCTTCTCACACACCACACAAACAAAACCCTGAAACAAACACTTCTTTCTTCCTCCCAAAACCCTGCAACCCCAACTCATGATGATTTGCAATGGAAGAATACGGATATCACCCTAACACTTTGTAATCTAATAACAAACAAGAAAACAACGACGAACAAAAAAACCTTAAGTCGATATCCTTTAATATGATTACTCAAAGGTATATGGTAATTGATTAACATATAAAGGCTATTCTTTAAAGCCAAAATAATAGGTACATGTCTCTGTTATTGTCTGTTAACGAGTGGGTTTGCCCGCGCTCAGCTGCGGGATTGTTAGTGGGCGTTGCTAGAGTCTTCATACAATTTTCAGCAACCCTTATATTAACACTCTTCAAAATCAATTTCAAACATCCCCTATATATAAGCAGTTTGAGATGAAGAATCTGATATTTACAATATGTAAAAGGGTGGTTGATCCGGGGTCAAGTGCCTAGTAACTTGCCTACATCCTCCTTAGTCTTCAATCGTTTAATCGAAGATGTAGATTGCTGATTTACCATTGCAGCTCTAACGTTACAGAATTGCACAGTTTATTCAGCATACCTTCTTTAGCCTTTTCTACTTGGTAAAGAACAACCGCCTACATAACCTAGAAGAGATACACAAATTACTAAAAAGCTAAACCAACAATAACCAACATGGCAGTTGAATAGAACTAATCATAGATAGCATTGAAAGGGGGAACGCCTTTAAAACATTCCCTACAATTGGATCAACAAAGAGAAAGTACATAAGCAATCCTTATAGGTTTCCTAGAAAAGTTACATAAGCCTCTTATTTGTAATCATAATAAGAGAATATCCCCAAGTGCTTATATATCACATACCATTTAATCCTTCTAAAGATTTTCAACTAATGTGATTACATGCAATTAAATTTGTAAAAATGCCACATGCTTACCGCTAGAATCTCGCTAAATTTGGTTTTATCATCTTCTCGTGTGTCGCTAGCATTTGAGTGCGACTGATCATTGAGATGTTACAGACTTCTTTTTATAGTATTACTTTGAACAATGCTCATAGTAACTAACCTCATGAAGTGATGCGGCCTTACTTTGATCAACGCTCATGACAACAGACTTCTTTTTGTCTTAGGTCCTCCATTGGATGAATTTGGTTTTGAAACAGGGTCTGTACTTCGTGTCCTGAGCATTTTGTGTTTGTGGTTTGCTTATTGGAGGTGTTTTTCGTGGGTTTATTTGGCTTATTTCAAGCTTATTTTATAAGCAAAAGCTATGGCTTGTTTGGATGTTGCTTATTTGGTACAAAAGCTTGGAACTTTCTTCTTGTTAATGTTTCTAGCTTATTGTTACACGTATTTACTGGCTTATTCAAGGATCCAAACAGGTTTATAAAGCTTATTTAAAGCTTTTGGTTCGTGGCTTATTTTAAAGGGTTGTTTGGTTTTCGCTTATTTGTCAAAACGCTTGGAGCTCTTGATAAATACAACCCTTTGTAGCTTATTTGCATCTATTTCGTGGCTTATTTTGTGCTTAATGAGCTTATTTAGGCATCTTAAATTTGGGTTTTTGGATGAAGACTACGAAATAAGCACTTTTTTATGAAGATTGCGAAATATGTTATGAAGGCTGTGAAATATGTCATTGGGCTTATTTTGCGTAATAAGTATTACTCTTATTCTACTATTTATGCAACAGGTTGTTTCTGCGAAATATGTCATTTTCGAGAAACAAAACTTTGCCCAATTTTGCTTAATCCTGAGAAATATGTTTATCTTGCGGTTTATGTTTATCCTGTGAAATGTGCACAGGGTTATTCATTCTGCGAAATATGAGGTTGATCCGCGCATCAGGTGGGATGTGACTAAATTTGCGAATATGATAATTAAGACAATCAAAACAAAAACACCTGAAGAATACTAGATTATCTAAACTCACAATCAAAGTGATGAAGAACTAGAGAGAGAAAGGGAGGGATGAACAGTTCTAGAGAGAGAAAGGAAAAAAGAAATATTAGATTAGTGAAATTAAGAAGTGAACAACCAACCCTCTCCAAGGTGTGGAGAGGGGTATTTATATCCTAGAGTGGCCGGCCATATGGACCCTTAGTGGGTTCATAATGGGCTTTGGGCCTTACCTAGACTCATAAGGTTCCAAATATTGCTAAAACGAAGCTATTAAATGATTTAATGGGAAGTGACCACGGACTTTCGTGGTTGCCTAATTATCTCCCCCCCTATGGGAGGTCACTCCATTTTACAAAAACTTATACCTAGCATAATATGCTTTGTCTTCAGTCTTGTGCTCGCAGACTTGTTTTTCTTTACTTCATCTTGTGAACATGATGTAGTGATCTACGACTTTAGTCTTGAGCTTGTTCTTATTGGCTTGACTTGAATGTGAACTTGAACTTCTTTGAGATCGTCAACCAAGCATAATCTCTTATCATCATCTTGTGATCTTTTGCCTTCTTGTGATCTTGTAACTTTTGGACCGACATGTTCATACTGTTCTTGATGTTGAAAGCGTGTGTAACCATCTTTCTTGATATTCTTTAACTTTAACACTTCGTCACTTTATGGAGGACGTGCGGTATTAACTTAATACTTCGTCGCTTTTTTTTTTTTTTCTTTTTTTTTTTTTTTTTTTTTATTTTTTTTTTTTTTTTTTCAACAAGAAAGACGTACGGTATCAGAGTAGCGGAAGTCTTGAAACATGTACTTGAGCTTTCATGATGTCTTTATGTTTTATCGGTCAGGTATGAGCATGTGGCTATAGATCTTGTGAGTCAGCTGGAATCAGGGACCTCCACCACCATCTTTAAATAGCCTGCATAAAACAGTTACCAATAAAGTTGGGGGACGAATCTGGCTTTGTCATTCGCCCAGGTTTGGTTGGAGTAACCTTCGAATCCGTGAGGATCGACCTGTGATCAGGTAGATTCAATTTAAGAAGAATATCCTTGACAGAATTTCCAACTAAAGTATTGAATCTTTCTAACACATGTGTATTAGATTCATCGTACTCAGCATGTTCTCATTACCGGAACGTCTCAAAGCAGACAGCACGGTAAGAGTGAACCAGCGAGTTACTATCTCACCGATTGAAATAAAATTTGATTTGAAAAAATCAATCGACATGTCACTTGCTAAAGTGTTTTTGTGACACATCGAGAGTTTTTAAGAATTTCTAAATTCATCAATCGTCAATTCATATACTAGAACAAGTTTGATTCATGTAGAATCGCACCATCGTTTCTTTCCAGTTGTCACAAGCTTGATTCATATACAATCGCATAAGTCACCTACCAAGAGCTTGTTTGATGTTGGCTCTAGCAGGATTTCCATCGTCATTGTGATTACTTTTGTATCACTCTAATGTTTTGGCAAGATTACAAGGATAATGCGTAGGACTCTTACATTATTATTTGTTTTCACAATGTGTGAGCAACAAATACATTTGGATAATGTCCGAATGAGATTTATGGATGATCTCTTGGATCTAGACCCAATAGTGCACTTTGGTTTTAGTGATCGGAGGCTGGAGCAGATTGCCACCTTTTTAATACCAACTAACTCAGAGTGAGAAAGTTGATGGAAATGTGTGTAATCTCTGTGAGAAATGAAACAAAAATCTTTTGAGAGATTCTGAGTGGCTAGGAAGGGTTGTGCATTGCATCACTGGGTCCATGATGTCAGTCTTCAATGCCAGCAATCATCTTTGTGATTCTTGACAGCAGATGTATTGACCCGGTTTCTGCCTAATTGTAAGGATGGCTTCTTTCTTTTCACCCTTTATCTTAACTTTTCTTTTTAATTCTTCAACCCCTTCAGCGATTACCGAAACTTCATAACTAGTACCTTGTTGGGTTTGTTCCAGTACTAGCTCCATCTTGGTCGGCACTTTTTCCCTTATTCTTACTTTTACTCTTTTTTCATACCTAAGGACTTCTACACTATCTAGTAGAATATCCCTGGGTAGATCCCTTCGGTTCTGGCTGGATCATAGGAATGAATACCTAAAATTAACCACCTTTTAACTCCAATTCAGTAATTTAAATGTTCGGTCCTTGGTACTTCCACATTTCAGCCAACACGTAACCATTTGCTCCCCCTTCATATGTGCATCGATTAATCGAAAGAGTTTAGCACATATATGGGATAGCGTACACTAGAGATCTTAAAATCCACATCTTTAGCCATATATTTTAATCACATTTTCTCCCCTTATCAAAAATGTCAAACCTCTTGATGCTTTGGATATCAATTGATTCAAATATTAATGTTTTCGGGGAAAAAATGTCCAATTATTAACAAGCTTATTATTGGAACATGTTAATGCTCCTCCTCAATTTTTGAGGGTATTATACGGTGTTTGAGTATGTTAATTTGAAATTTTTTGAATTTACTAATAAATTCTTAAAAATTCGTACTCAAACACTATATATGCCTAATAATAGTCTACACTACGTATTTACATATTTACAAAATTTATTATATACGAGAAAGTGACCTGATATGGATAAGGACACAGTATGACAAAGTTATATCGTCCATTCAAGCAGCCTGAAGTCATTTCTGTATTCTCTGCCACCAACGAACTTCTCCAAATTCCTCATCAATCTCCTTTCAAACAGCTGCTGATCTATTGCCTTGATCATGATGCGAGACCTTCATCTGTCCAAGTTACTCCATTTTCTCTTTGGCAAGTAATCCATCTTCAAGTTGTTAGCAATATCATGAAGAACCCGTCGAACAGATGTGAATGTGCCGTCACAGAACTTGTAAAGTTCATCGAAGCGCATCAACCTATTCCTCTTGAACTTATCTTGATAGATGATACCTTGAGGGTTTTTGTATGTAGTGTATGGTGTCATTTTGGAGATGCCAGATCTAAAAGTCTCAGTCTTGGTGATGTTAAGTTTCTTCTGGTAGCTTTCGACTCCCAGTTGAAGGTCTTCCACCCGCTTAAGAATAACAATGCACCTGGTGAACATTCTCAATGCTACATTCAAGTTGAAAATGACATCTTGCTCTAAGTTAGAGAGTTTCTTTTGGACCAAGAGAAGCCACAGATCTTCAATATCACGCATATTAAGTCTTGGGAAGTCGCCTTCCTTGAACTTGTGTAATGATTGATCTTCTCATCAAACGATAATCTCCTCCAAATAGCCATAACCATACCACTTCATCACTTTAACATAGGTTACTGCAATGATTCTTTTCTTGGAGAACACATCATGCTTGGATTCCCTATTGCTTGCGTAGCCATAGAACTTTTGTCTTTTAGGACCCCAGTGTGAGACACCCCACATAGCAAATTTGTCGTAAGCTACTTTTACTGGACTCCATAACTCCGGAACCTGCCTTCAATATTATCATATCTAGCAGCCTTGGTCTTTGTTGTAGAAGTTGTGTATTTCCTGCTAGAACTTCCACCTTTCAGATATTCAAGGTTGTTGTTGAAGAAGTAGTGAGCAGGAACTACTTGACGACCTTGAGCTTCAATCAACATCAGCGGCTTGCTAAGATCAAATGAATATTCATGGCCTTCAGGGTTGTTCCAGTCAAGTTGATCCGTTACAACTTTATAACACTCTTCAAAGTGATATTCCAGTTCCACAAAACTTTTGCAAGTTCCTTTAAGAAGGTTGAAGGTTGGTCCTATGAGAATCTCTTGTGTCAGATTATCAATCTTCAAATTTTGCATGACATAGGTTAAGAAGTCAATAAGAGTGCTCATCATCTCGTCAAACGTGAAAGGAGGCTTCTCTGCCTGAGCAATTTTGCTTAACCATTGTTGGGGTGGTCTAGAATCAACAGATTTTGTAGCACTCCATTCAAGGTTAGGAGTTGGAGGTCTTTTAGGTTTCTTGAACCAGTCATCCCTTGGAGTTGCCTGGACATTGGGTTGCTCCTCCGTGTTACCTCCTTGATCTTGTGGGTTTTTAGTGTCTGTAGTCCAAACACTGGTTCCTCTGCTTGCACAGATTTGCCAGATGATTTCGGCTGAGACTTGGTGCCTCTGGATGAACTTGTCTTAGATTCTTTTGATTTTGAGCCTTTTGGTGGTTCAGCATCCTTGCTTGTCTTCTTTTTTCTTTAACCCTTGGTCTGATCCAGCTGGAGGGTCTTCATCCTTGTCCTTGTCATCACGGCTTTTCTTTAAAGAGTATGCTTTACCATACGATTCGAAGAGATCCTTGTCGAGCTGATAAGATTTGATCAGTGCATCGTAGAGGTTTCTGTGTTCTTTAGCAGCTCGATACGATTTACTTTTCTCTAATTTTTCTATCAGGATCTTCTTCAATTCAAACTCTATGAGAGACGTTGCTGCCTTATATGTAGATTGCGGTTGAGAAGAAGATTTAGCCAACACAACATTCTCAAGTGATTCAGTGATAGTACTCTGGATCATAGGAGTGGCAAAGTCTGAAACTTCCTTAGGTAGAATCTGAGGCAGTAGACTTTTGACTTCATCCTTGATAATGTCTTTTACTAATTTCTCAACAACATCTATATATAGCTTCCTCTCTTCTTGAGCTTTCTTTTCAAAATCCTTAGTGTAAGACTCGAGAGCTGTTCTAGTAGCATATCCAATTCTTGTGCTCAGGAGGTCATCCACCATTGTTAGAAGTTGAAATTTGACAAATTCAAGGAGTTATGCAGAAAGGTCAGCTTGTTTGAGTTAAGACAGCTTCGTTTCCAAGGTAGACACTCTTTGATCAAAACCAAACAGGGAAGAAAAATCAGGAAGTGCAGGGATTGAGGTTGTAGTTGGAATGGTTGTTGGTGCATGGGATGGTGTCATCAGTTGTGGGGGAGGAGTGATCATTGATATAGTTGGAGAAATGGTTGTAGCATATGCAATAGCAGTTTCTGGGATAGCCGTCACAGGTACAGTGAAAAGAGAGGGTGCTTGAGTGCTTGATTCTTCCTGACGACTCTTGAAATACATCATTGAAGCAACTTCATCAACGGCTGGTGGAACATTTTCCAAGATGAGAAATTTTCTAGCAAAGTAGGATGAAACAGAAGAGCTTTGCTTTGAATCATCAGTCTTATGTGAAGCAGTAAGTGTCACATGTGCATCTTCTACGACTTGCTCATATGTCAGTTCTTGGGAAACATTCTGATCAGCATCAGTCATCTCTTCATCACCTTTCCTTTCCTTTTCATGATCTGTTCCTAACGATCTCACGTCCACATCCTTATACAGATCATCATCATCCTCTTCTTCAAACATATTTTCATAATCATCATCAGATTCATACTCTTCATTATGTTCTTCTTCGTCATAGTCTTTTAGAGTAAAGGAAGGATTCTCATCATCATTATCTAAATTAGTCCTTTCATTATCATCAGCATCAGAATTACCATCATCATCACTGTTAGCCTTATCATCATCACCTTTACTGTTATCATCATTGTCATCATCATTATTATCTTTACTGTCACCCCATGATTCATTTTCACTCTCGGAGTCATATGTGGATACATCGGGAACCCCTGGTTTAGTACCAGTTCCTTCATTTGTACCAGATGTCTTGCGTTGTTGCTCATTAGGAACCCCTGATTCAAAATCAGTTCCATCACCTGAGCCACTTGCTTAAGAGATATGATAGTCTTTCTTGCTTCGTTTAGTAGCCTCCTTGAGTTGAGCAGCTTCAGATAAAGCTACTTCTGATAGTACATTCAAACCTTTGCCTCTGTCAGCCTAAATCGTTGCCCTCTTCTTACTCGGTTTAGGTTAAGAAGTTGGCTTCTTCTTGGAAGGTACATCTTTCATAGATTTGGTAGGCTTCTTCTTGGAGGGAGTTTCCTCAGATGATATGGTTGAATCATATTTCATTTTAGGTTTCTTTGATTTTGGGGGTTCAACACCTAAGCAATTTCATAATGAGTCTTGTAAGCTACAGAGTCCAGCATGGCTTGATTCGTCATTGCTTTAAGGAGAATAACACCATATATTTAAGCATCTTCATGTCTGGAGATGAATCTTATGGTCCCCAATAAGCTGTCATCTCGAGCAATATGCATGAACATTCTGTTTCTCATTAAGATAGACTTATCTTTTTTGAGGAAGTGATGAATGATTATCTTATTGAATCTAGGATAGAACATCTTGTCTTGTTTCTTAGAATCTTTGTTATCAATCTGATAAGCCAATTCCTCCCAAGTTAAAGCAATAAAATCAAGGTTCT
>BQNB010133901.1:0-18392 GCA_026074375.1 Tanacetum coccineum | reverse complement strand
TCGTTAGTATATGTGTTGTTTGCTACTCCAACTCCCAAGTGGGAGCTGTTGGATTATGTGAGTTGAACTAGCCGAGTACAATTAGAATTGTGTGAGCCTATTGGGGGCACACACGAAAAACATTTAGAGCACGCTTAAACTTCACGAATGTTTCTAAGTAAACCATTTGGACATGAAATGATCAAGACAAGAATCCCATGTACATCCTTTAGGGTGGCCGGTTTTAGAAGCCCATATCTTGAAAGGTGTCTTGATTCATTGTATGTAGAGATAAGATGTGAGGAAGTATTATGATAAGCTTAAAAGAGTTGTGATAAGATTGAACTCAAGGTTTCCAAGTCTTATCACAATTAGGTTATGAAGTGTATATAAAGACTTCATCCCTAGCTCTTTTCAGCCGATCAAAATTAACACCACAACACATAGAAAAGCTGCCATTTTTCCTTCACTCTTTATTTGGCCGAAATCAGTAAGCTTTGGAAGGGTTTTGATTTTAGGTACACGTGGAGTTTGGACTAGCATCCGGGCGTGCTTGTTTACGTGTTTGTGTGAGCACTCGTAGAGGTGACCACTTAGTCACTAGTTTCTCATTCTTGGTTTCATATACTTGCTGGTGTCTACGAGGGTATGTTTCTTGTTTAATTTACATATTCCTTATTGTGTGTTTTATATGTATGTTAATTATTTGTACTAGACTCGATCTATCCGCTGCGTACTCGTAAGAGTTAAATTGGTTAACTTGATTGTTAAATTCCAACAGTGGTATCAGAGCCAACTTGTTTAGTATTTATGTATTACATACGGTTTAAAACACGCTAGGGCTGCATGAAATTGGTTTATTTATTGTTTTTATTGAAAATTATGGCAACGACATGCAATCCTTGCCATAAATAATGAATAAACAACCTAGAATCAACACAAACATAAAATGATAAAAAGAAGTATAGATTAAAAATTAAATGTTAATTAAGTTGCTATGTTAATCTATTCTTGTTTTATCTCGGCTGTAAGACTCACGCAATCATGTTATATGATGTATGTGGCGATCTAGGCACTTTAGCAGAAAACCTAGTGAGAGTCTTATGGTTCTCCAATTGGGGAAGACTCTTTTGAGAACTCGAGGCATTATGTGATTTACTGCTTTCATTATAAGAGTTTGTTCCTCAATTTTCAATCCAATTTTTAGTCTGTTTTAATTGCTTATATGTGATATGCCTTGTGTCTAGTCAATATTTGCAAAATATAGATTTTATGAAACTCTTAAAACCGGACTAATACTTATAGAGTAATTTGGATTGAACATGTCTAATATTACACACATAATTTTATTCCTTGTGACCAGTTATGTGTTATTTGCGAAACCGGGGTTTTTGGACAAATTAATACGGACATTAAACTATGAAATTTGATTTCTTGTGAAGCTTTAGTTTTACATGCGCGATATGGGGTTGAATTGATCTTTAATTTTCTCCCGCCCCACTACATGCTTCGGCATATGAGGGAATTATTGGAATTACTTGTCTTCGGACTAAGTAGGAGTACAATATAGGGTTTGATCAATTTGTAATCCCACCATATTGGCATCAATAAAACTAATGTTAACAAAAGGGGTTTCTTAACATACATAGCATCATTAGTCAATTGGAAGTACGGCTCACCCATTATGGACAAACTAAAAGAGAAGTTTAAGGCGGGTTGAAGTAAGATTCCCCAAATGAAGTCAGGTTTTTAATACGCTTCGCGCTGACCTGTTTCTCCGCTTCTTTGTGCGTCCTAAATGGAGCTACCGTGAACATTTGACAAAATGATTGCTATACCAAAAAGGTTAACAAAATGTTTTCTTAACTTTGTGCTACAAGTTGTTTTGCATGCTTCTTGTACACAACTTTGTCACATTTATGTGTATACCCTTATATGAAGTTTTAAGTCTATGCCAGCCAAACCTAGAACACGTGCATTTGGCTTGACCTCTCTGGTCAGACCTAAGGGCCTTGCCAACCCATGGCGAATTTTTTTCATAGGTCAGACCTATATCAATTTTCGCACGTTCTGTTTTGGTGGACTTAAATCGAGTTTCCTGGTCAGACCTCGGACCCGAGGCATAAGATGAGACCAAATATGCTTTTGACATTACTATAAGAGTTACTAATGTCATTAGTCTCATAAATCTAAGAGTTGCATTCCATGCAATTAACGCTCGTCGCTTACCTCTTGCCCTACTTGTTTACACGTTGGTCAGACCTTCTGTAATAAGTGGGAGGTCAAGTTGGATCTTAGTCTTATTAGTAATTAATTGGGTAGTTAATTCCTTTAAGAATTTAATTATCGACAATACTAATATTTGAACTTTTTCACTACAATTGTAGATGTCAACTCGTCAGTAACAATTCTGTCTTCAGGGGCTTCTTCGAGAAGCAAAAAAAAAACTGGACTAGACCCAACTTTATTGAGTTGGTGTCGACAACTTAGGATGTGTACTATCAATTGAGGATAAGTTGAATTACCTTAGAGCAACCATTCTCCTGCTCCTGTAGCTCCTGCGGGTCAGCATGGTTGCTCTGAAATCTTGCAGCTCCTTACTGCTTGGGTTATAGGATCACGAGTATTGCTGGACTAATGCTCATGACCATGGAGTCAGAGATCCAAAGAAATCTAGTAAATCTTCATGCTTATGTCATGATAAAGGAGTAAATAAACTTGTTTGCCCAAAAGACCAGAGCGGCGCTTCTTCAGTCTCGCAGTGATTTTCACGCCTGTAAACAGGAAGAAGGGCAGTCAGTTAGCTCGTATGTTCTGAAAATGAAGGGCTATATTGACAATCTAGAGCGTTTGGGGCACCCCGTGACACTTGGCCTTGCTGTGAGTCTGATTCTTATCGGTCTACGCAAGGAATTTGATGGGTTTGTGCAGGAATTACAAACATGCATGCCTGGGGAAGACTAGTTAAAGAGTTGCTATGCTATGGCTAAAGGCTCCATGAGCAAATATTAATCTGCCCAAAAAAAAACAACGCTCCTGCTCTACATGTATTCGTGATGGTAAGTCCAGAAAGGCAAAAAACACAACCACAACCGCAACCCCTCAAAGGCGTCCAGGGGACAAAATCAAGGGAATGGGAAAAATAAGCACGCTTATGCTCCTAAGCCCAAGATTCACCCTCACAACCCAAGGGGAAGATCCCACAAAGGGACTCAATCTGTCATGTGTTTTGGTGAGACAGGACACTGGTAGACGGAACTGTCCTCAGTACGTCAGCCGAGTTGCTAAGAGAAAAAGAAGTACATCCTCTGGGATGGAGAGGGGTTCTGGTATCTTCGTTATAGAAATAATACTTTCCTTAACAGATCATGGATCTATGACACTGGTTGTGGTACTCACATTTGTAATACAACGCAGGGTCTAAGGGCAAGTAGAAAACTGAAGCCAGGGGCTCTTAGCTTGTACGTGGGCAATGGTCAACGTGAAGCTGTGGAAGCAATTGGCAACTTTGATTTATCTCTCCTTAGCGGATTTGTTATTGTTTGAACAATTTTCATTATGCTCCTTTATTACTAGGGGAGTAATTTAGTTTTCCAGTTTGTTCGAGATGGATTTATTAACCACTAAGTGGGAATAATACATTCAAGTTTCTTGAGAATAACTTGTTTATTTTAGTGCTATCCCAAGGGATGGTAATTTTTGAAATTGATTTGTCTAATTTCTTATGCAATGAATGTTCTTTATATATATACTGTAAAGCAACAAAAGAGCCAAGGAGACTTGGACTCTGTCCTCTTGTGGCATTTGTCGTCTTGGACACATCAGCAATAAAACGCATTGAAAAGTTGCAACACGATGGAATTACTCATTTAACTGACTTAGGGCTTTTGAAAAAAAAGGTTCCTTGTATGTCTGGAAAAGATTGGCAAGAAAACCTTACAACACATCATGTGGAAATGGCCAAAGGATCTTACTTGGACTAATTACACACCGAGTATGTGGGCCCCATTTAAGATCACTTCAAGGCAAGGAGAAGCTACTTCACTCTTTGTTAACTGGTTCAAAGCATAAACCTGAAAGGGTTTGAAACTTTCAAAGTCGTTTCTAAAAGGACGTAGAAATAAACTCGGCAAGTCATAAAATCGTTACGTTCTGATCGTTAGGGCGCGAGTATATGAGTCAAGTGTTTTTGGATAATCTCAAGGTCATGGATTTTCGGCCCATCGTACTCCTCCTTAACCCACAACACATTGATGATGTCGGAGATGAAAAAAAAGAAACCTACTGATATGGTTCGATCTTTTTGATGAGTCAAACAACTCTTCCAAAGTCCTTTTGGGATTATGCTCTTGAGTCTGATGCACGCATTCTCAATATGGTTCCAACTAAGGAAGGTTTGAAAAGCACCATCGAAGTATGCCATGGGCAAGCCCTAAGCTGTAGTACTTAAAAGTTGGTTGTGAGGCACTTATTAAGCGAGATACTTACTTACCAAGCTGAAAAGTTTGGAACCCAGAGATCTTATTAAGTTGTATCTTCATAGGTTACCCAAGGAATACAATGTTTTTCTTTATACTTACCCACAGAGAACAATGTCCTTGTTGCTCGGAATGCTGAATTCCCTAAACCGAATAGGTCTTATAATCAAGACAGCAAGTGGGAGTCTAGGAGGAGCTTGAAATATTCAAGAGAAGATAGCATCTTCTATAGACCACTGCTTAAAATCATGAAGAGGATGAACTTAGAAATGGATGACCTCAAGTGATATTTTCCCATTCGTTAGGGTACAATCAAGGAACACGCCCTCCGTCTACCAGATCGCATGTAGTTCTATACATCCGATGCTGAGGTACATTAGTTACGGGGATCTCGGTAAACGCTCTTAACTATAAAGCTGCAGTGTTAGACCCTGAGTTGATAACAAGGCTTAAATGGTATGAATGTTGTTATGCAAATCCATGAAAGACAACGAAGTTTTGGATATTGGTTGAACTTCTTCCTAATGGCAAAACCGTTGGTGAGCATGTGGCTCTTTAAATAAAAAAGACCGACATGGATGGGAGCTGTACAAACTATAAAGTCGTCTTGTGGCGAAGGGCTATACTCAAACCCCAGGGATTGATTATGAGGAAACTTCTCTCATGTAGCAGACATTAGAGTTTTAGGAATTCTCTATAGCCATAGTGCGTATCTATGACTATGAGATTGACAAATGGATTGTCAAAAACTGTCCTTCCTCAATCGGATATCTCAATGAAGTGGTTTACATGGAGCAACCTGTAGGTTTTGTCTATTTCAAAATATCCAAACGAGTATGCAAGCTGAAACATTCCATTTATGGGCTTAAGCAAGCATCAAGGCAATGGTATAGGTTTTGATGATTGAAATAAAGAAATTTGGTTTCATTCAAAATCATGATGAGCCATGTGTATATCTAAAGCTCAGTGGGAGTAAATGTAACTTTCCTAATTTGGGTATGTCGACGACATAGTGATCATGGGAAAACAGTATTCAATGTTCAAGATGTTAAATCTACTTTGGAAAGTGTTTTGCTATGAAAGATTTAGGGGAAGCTTTGCATATATTCTTGGAATCAAGATATACATAGATAGATCACGAGGTTGATTGGCTTCATGTCAAAGTGTGCTTATATCGATTAAATCATCATTATAGCGATTCTCACATGGAGAATTCCAAACGTGGAAGTATCCCCATGCAAGATAAGCTTAGATTGAGTAAATCACAAGGTGCCTCTACACCTGCTGAATTAAAGCGCAATGCAAAATGTTCTATATGCCTCGGCTGTGGGTTTTTATGTATGCTGTGAGATGTTCTCGCCCTGTGATGTTGGTTCATCGCTCAGAACATAACAAGCCGATTTCAACAGAATCCAGGTGATCTTCACTGGACTACTGTTAAGAACATTCTGAAGTATCTCAGGAATACTAAGGACATGTTTCTAGTTTACGGAGGTGATCTAAAACGAGAGCTCAGGGTTTCTTGCTACATGGTTGTGGATTTCTGGACGGTTGCTGTATGACCTAAAAGTCTCGGGACTGGATATGTGTTGTTTTGATATGGAGGTGCTGTTGACTGGCAGAGGTGCCACAGGCAAGCATTTTTCGCTACTTCTCTGCAGTAAGATAAGTAATTCTGCCTTTGATGCATTTTAGAAGCGTATGGGTTAGGAAATTCATTTCTGGCTCGGTGTTGTTCCCACAATTGAAAAACCCATTAATATGTATTGTGATAATACTGGAGCAATCGCTATAGCTAATGAGTCTGGAATCACTAAAGGTGCTAGACATTTCCGTGCCAAAGTTCACTACCTTCGCGAAGTTATTGAATTTGGTGACATAAAGTTAGAAAAAGTTTCACAAGATGACAAGCTTAGCTGATCATTTTACAAAAGCGTTGGCTTTTCCAAAGCATTCGGAACTTACTAGGAATATTGGAATGCTTCCAGCTAGTAGTCTCATGTAAATCTGTGTTTATTAGTCATTTGGATAATTGGGATTGAGTAAGACAATTTTTATTTCTGTATGAAAATGAAGATAGAGGTATTTGTTATCATTCATTATAACATTTGTTTGTCCTATTATTTGCATATTTAATCCTTGAAATGATTATCATTCTAATTAAGTACTTTGTCGGTAACAATATGGGAGTATTGTTACATAAGGCAAATGTGAGTGTTGGTTATATTCTTTGAATATATGGAAGGGTTCGACCAAAACTCATATGTTCACACAGGGATGGTATTGGACACCCAACCTTAGAATGGGTACTTTATGGATACGTTGTCATAAGGTAAAATTGAAAATATGTTCATGTAAGTCATCCTTAGACTTGAGAATACAAACAAGTTCTGGTATGTGTGGATATCACTTTTTAATTCTATGTCAAACGCTGTCTGAAAATGGTAGTTATAAAGACTATTATTGGATAGTGATGTGATGCAGCCATTCACAACAATGTATTCTAAAAAGAATTGTTCCTCCATGTATGTGCTGAATAATACCTTGGCGCCTCTCCAGAATTAATCAGATAATTGTTTGGCCAAACCCAAAGGGTAATGCAAGATGATTCTTGATTACATTTGGTATATCTGTATTGAATTCTATAACGAGAATCTAAATTGTTAAATTATATAGAATGAGTTAGGATCCATGTCCATGGTTTAACGGTATTTGAACAAAGGGATGATTATAGCGAGACAAAATAACCATGCTACTGAGAATATTTATGAAACTTGATCTCAAACACTTCTAGTTTTAAAAACGAATGTGAGTGTTGCTAGACGTTTCCGTCGTTAGTACACGTGTTGTTTGCTACTCCAACTCCCAAGTGGGAGCTGTTGGATTATGTGAGTTGAACTAGCCGAGTACAACTAGAAGTGTGTGAGCCTATTGGGGGCACACACGAAAAACATTTAGAGCACGCTTAAACTTCACGAATGTTTCTAAGTAAACCATTTGGACATGAAATGATCAAGACAAGAATCCCATGTACATCCTTTAGGGTGGCCGGTTTTAGAAGCCCATATCTTGAAAGGTGTCTTGATTCATTGTATGTAGAGATAAGATGTGAGGAAGTATTATGATAAGCTTAAAAGAGTTGTGATAAGATTGAACTCAAGGTTTCCAAGTCTTATCACAATTAGGTTATGAAGTGTATATAAAGACTTCATCCCTAGCTCTTTTCAGCCGATCAAATTAACACCACAACACATAGAAAAGCTGCCATTTTTCATTCACTCTTTATTGGGGGGCCGGAAAAGTCAGTAGCTTTGGAAGGGTTTTGAATTATAGGGTAAACGTGGTGTTTGGACTAGCATCCGGGCGTTGCCTTTTTTGTTACGTGTTGTAGTGAGCACTCTTAGAGGTGCACCAACTTAGTCACTAGTTTCTCATTCTTCTTTGGTTTAATATAATATGCTGGTGTCTTACGAGGGCTTATGTTTTAATTTTAATTTACATATTCCTTATTGTGTGTTTTATATGTATGTTAATTATTTGTACTAGACTCGATCTATCCGCTGCGTACTCGTAAGAGTTAAATTGGTTAACTTGATTGTTAGATTCCAACACTACTCACGTATCCTATATAGCTGGCTGGTGATTCTCATGTGGAAGCTGTTGATAGAACATTGGTGCCAAAGAATCTGAAATTGATTTGCTTCAGTTTCATTTAAAGAGGGCTCAACACATGATGAAGGTGTATGTTGATAAGAACAGAAGTGTCAGGGTATTTGAACTTCGTGATTGGGTCTTGTTGAAGTTACAGCCACATAGACAAGTGACTTTAAGGTTGCACAAACAACACAAGTTGTCTTCTAAATACTATGGCCCCTTTCAAGTGGTGGACAAGTGTGGTGAAGTTGCTTATAAATTGTTGTTGCCACAAACTGTTACAATACACAATGTTTTTCATGTTTCCCAATTATAAGCTTTCAAAGGCCAACCTAACACTCCTATTCCACTACCACATTGTACTAATGAAGGTGGTTTGATTACGGACGTGTAGCTTTTTGAGAAACGAAGATAGCCTATTGATTGATTCAGTGGTCAAATGGTACCGCGGATGATGCTACTTGGGAAATGGCCACTGATTTCAAGCTAAGTTTCCTGCTTTCACTTTTGATTCTTGAGGACAAGAATGATTCCAATGAGGGTGGAACGATGAGCCAAAGTGAAGACTAACGTGCCTTGCACGTGAGTAGTAGAAAATTAGTTGAATAGCATTTTGGCGGGAAAAGCCGTTAAATCATTTCCTTTTCCCTTGTTAATATTTTTTGCTATCATTTTTTGTGTAATTAACTTGGAATAATGTTTCAGGTTGCTCACAGTCTCAATATCAAGAGCTTGTTAGATCTGCTCGGTAAAACATTTGATGGCATGTTGAGAGGCAGAAGCGTTGCAGAGTGTTCAAAGATTTTGAATATGCTTAATGTCTTCGCTCGTGGAGAACAAGATATCCGTAGAAGACCCCATGGGCTTTTGAATAACATCGCGTATTTATTTTAGTTTTTTACCTGGTTATGAAATTTCTATTTGGGTACTTTTAAAGTAAGCTGAATTTTGCATTACTGAAACTCTGAAAGATGATACCATGTCATATATACCCAAAATACATGTTTTGAATGCATGATGTACAATGTATTTATAGCATGTTTTGGGTAAATATGTCATCATGTTGTTTTAGTTGGGTACATATGAAATTGACCCTATTTTTTTTATTTACACAAAAAATCATTAGTTACTTTTTGCAAGTTTATGTTGTTAATCTTAGTTTTGCATATGTTCGTACTGAGTAGCCTCAAAGATGGCAAGTGAGCAAAATCTCATCAATCGCAGATTACTTGAAGCATTGGAGGTAGATATGGGCAATACATGTTCGATTGACCCACATGTGTAAAACAGGACGATGTCGGTTGAACTGAGCCGCTAACACTTTTTGGTTCAATTTCTTGTTTCATCTTTAAGACGGTTGTCTCTGAGGAGAATGTGTAGTTACTTTTCAATCACTACAAAGATTTGATAGACAACTTATATTGGATCAATTTATGGAGGTTTATGATTCCATGAAAAGTATTATCTTAGCGAGTGATCTCGAAT
This sequence comes from Tanacetum coccineum, assembly GCA_026074375.1. Taxonomy (NCBI): domain Eukaryota; kingdom Viridiplantae; phylum Streptophyta; class Magnoliopsida; order Asterales; family Asteraceae; genus Tanacetum; species Tanacetum coccineum. The sequence goes on along the minus strand of BQNB010133901.1, from coordinate 8,796 downwards.
TCTAATTTGGAGACTTAGAGCATTGGGTACAGTTGGTGTCATGGCTTCAAGCCGTCGGCTAAAAGTGGTGTCACCTCAGCGCTTTTTCCTATGGCACCAAAACACTCCATCCCTCGCACAAAAGTGATGTCATGGGCAAAAGTGGTATCATGGGTCCACACATACCCCATTAAAACACAAATACAACACAAAAAGACAAATAAATAAATAAAAAGTCATGGCGTGGGCCGGTGTTCTTGGCACGAGAGGTGATGGCACGAGATGTGATATGGTATATGGCGCCGTGAGGTGAGCTGGCGCCATGGCTACCGAATGGTGTTATAATAGACATCTATATTATCAATGAGGGAATATTTCCAATTTTTAGACCATCAGATTATCCATGTAATTGGTCGCTAATTTCTTATACCAAGGTTGCAAAAATCTTGGTAGTCGGACGGTCGACTCCCTATTAGCTTATAATTGGTCTAGGCGAATTTTGGGTATTCCCATGATTTTTCTTAAAAAAACATATAGGCGATAGATATAAACGACTATTAAGTTATTTAAATAAGGTTACGACAAGTTTTGGCTATTTTCGGCAAGATTTGCATGTTTCCAGCAAGTTTGACCACCGTTGACCTAAATTGACCGTTATTGACCACAGTTGACCGATTTACACAAATTGGTGGCCGATTAGCACCTAGGCTAAGGTTCATATTTCTTTTTATATATATCTTTTTTGTTCATTTACCAACATAAGCTAAACCAAATACTTGAGCTTATCCAACTTATTAAACATAAGCTAATCCAAACACTTCACATAGGCTTATAAGCTTATGATATATAAGCCATAAACCGGACATAAGCGTAAGCGAAATACATACGCTTAGCCAAACACCCCCTTAACCCATCAGACCCCGTCCGATTTTTGTTCACTAAGCCCAGGTGATGGACTGCTAGGCCAACCACTTGCAATTGCTGAAAGTTTTAAAAAGAATTACTTGTAATACTCACCAGATAAGATGTCACCATTAACAACACCAGAGAAGGTCTGTGGAACGAGCCCTAGCCAGAAATAATAGCTGCAACAAGAACATATCATAGCCCTTTATAAGATGGTCTAGGAAGTTGCAATTAGTGCTCGGTTACCTGTGAAAAGCAACGATACAAATACGACAACACAAGCAAGATAAAAGAACGGGTAGAAGTTTTATTAATCAACGAGCAACGATAATAAAAAAGGAAAGGAGACGGGGCCAGGGGATGGCATTTTAAAAGCACAAATATAAAAATTGTCTTAATGTGTACTTTCAGGAGAATGGTGATGTATCCGATTTAAGTTAACTGACCCAAACTCAATTGACTCTATCATTGCCACGCCAGTAGTTGGCACATCAGGTAACACCAATGAAGAATCACCACCGCCATCATTGGTAGACTCGTCAACCTCTTTAACCTTGTAAGGCAATAACCCGCCAGCCAATGGTGCAGAAGTTTTCTCCTCCACATTTAACTCAGGTTCTTCCTCTTGCTTTACAATAACATGATCTACCTCCATAGCCATCACTTCCTCGAGTTTATTTGGCTCATCAATCACTTTCGCTTCATTCACAGGATCTGCATCAAGCTTTTGAATAGATGGCTCATCCTTTTCTATACTAGTCTCCATAACTGTGACCTCAGCAGCTCCCTCCTCCACTGGCTTGCTGTTAGCATCTAAACCACCTTTCTCTTCATCAGATGGTGAAACAAACTCAGGACCGTTTGTAATGGGACTGGATATCTTCTCCATGTTCGTTGAGCGAAATTCTTCCTTCTGCTTCTTGTAGAGAAACATGGCTTTCTGAAAAGCACAATAAGAAAATAATCTTAATACAACCCCGCTATATTAATATTATCATTTCAGATATTGGCACGTGACCCATACTTGTAAATAAATAACATCATGAAAACTGAAAATAAAAGTTCAGATCTTAAAGAAATCGAACCTGAAAAACAGAATCATCAACTGCCGTGAATAGTGAAGCATTATCAATTTCATTGTCATTTACATCATCCTGTAACATAAAAATGAAGTCTTTTGAGCATATGCGTTGATATGAAAAGGAGTAGGTCAGTCACCGACAAAAAAAGGAAAAATAAATAATCAACTGTACCTCCAAAAACAAAATTTTGCATTCAAATACATCAGGTTCCTGATCCAAATCCATCATGCTTGTGTACTGATCATAAAGCTCAGGTTGAGTCAGATCTTCAGATACATCAATCCTCGAAAGATAAGCTTTTGAGATAAGAGCACTATAGTCCTGCTTTACAACCTCAAGTATTTGAGGGCTTTCAATGACCATTTGAGCTAGTGAAGCCTTTTTATCAAGATCCAAGGTGGTCTCGGCTTGAATATCCATTTGGTTTGGTTCACTCTCATCAGGCAAGCCGACCTGACCCGGCCACATTTCATCAGTTGCCCTTTGAGCAGAATAACCGTCTTTCTGGGGACCCGATTGCATGTCCATACTTGCTCCAGCGTTTTGGCCCTTCCACATATCACCACTTTGGTCCCACCCTCGATTGTTCAGTTGGGTTCTACGGTCCCAATCTGGCCTGCCATACAAGTGAGATTCATCACCAAATACAGCATTATTTGGATCCCATCCGTGCATTGGAGGTGGGACCGACTCGTCTACCTGATTCCTCCATGCAAGCGGTCTGCCATGATCAGGTACATTGTAAGGTAAGCCAGGGTTTAATTTCATTGGTGGTCTACCAAACATTGGTGGTGGAAACTGCTGCATAAGTGGGTGAAACATGGGAGGGGCAACATGCTGAAAAGGAATGTAACCACCGGTTGCCATCGGTGAAGGCCAGTTTGGGACGTTTTTCCAATTACCCTGAGCTCTGTTCATGTTTGGGTCAACCATCCTCCGGTGACGATTGTTTGACTTGCTTCTGTCATCTTCTGTAAACCAAAAAAGCTGTTATCAGATCCTGTTTTAAAAGGGAGCTACAGATAAAGGTGGTAAAAGAGAGAAATTGAAATTACCAGAAAAGTGAGAATTCCGCGTATAAGGTGATGAAACAGATATATTGTCATTATCAATTTGTGAAAAATCATTATCAGGATGTGGCTCGCTAACCAATTCTCGACTTCCTTTGCCGTCCTTAACACTATGCTCCTTAGGACCACCATTTCTCGGGCCAGAATCTTCAAGGTCGAGACTTCTTCTAACATCAGACCTGTTCAAGTTCCTGCGTTCATTACTTGTTGAAGATGGAGATTTATCGACTAGTGGAGAAGAGCGGGAATCTGGCCTCAAACGCCTTTCGCCTGATAAATCACCCATGTAATTGTCATCCTTTGGAGCGACTTTCTCACTTGACTTGGAAGAAAGTTTATCAGACAGTCCAGGGGCAGAAGTGTAATCTCTACTTGAGTGAACATTATGCCGAGCTCTATCATCATAGGCATAATCCCTGTACTTGGTTTCTTCTTGCTTTGAACCCCTGAAAAAAGGCAAGGCAATCTTTATTATCCAGAATAGATACAACAAATCCCACCTACGTTACAATGCACATATTAGAATGTGTAGTCGATAAATAAAAGCTTTTAAGATAATTCCATATGAACATAGAGATGCTCCTTCAGCAATCAAGTAGATGATCATTTAGAGAGAGTTTCAACAAACCATCATCAGAAGATTATTTGGTTACATTTACAAAGAGCACACATGATATGAGAAAGGATATCGTGTCTCAGTGACTATCCGTATAAATATAACGTTGTGCCCTTGGCTTGAAGTAGAGCAGAGTTTAAGCAAAAAAGGAGAAAACCGGTAGGCATCAGAATATGACCATGTAAAAATTTTGTTTGAACTCATTTACACAACCAAAAGCGTGAAGAAGCATGAATGCATCGAATTTTTTTATGAAAAACGAAGCCTCTGAGAAAATTTGTCTAATCAACATTGAGAACTAGATGCAATCATTCCAAAAGGTTTTACCTGTACCCTGAGACATATCATAATAATTTTCAACCGATATATACCTGTAATGATCTCTTGCAGGATAAGAGCTCCCACCAGGGGAACTCCTGCGTCGGCTATGACTGGCTGTAGTTTCCATGTCAGCATAACGAGAACCGGGTCTTCCCCGTTCAGAAACGGAGTCAACTTTAGCACTCGGTCTCTTTTCTGATTCAGAATGCTGCTCCTTCATGCTACGAGATTTATAATCACTAGACTCATCCTTATCATTACCTCTTCTCCTATCCTTATCGTCTTTATATCTGGATACTCGATCATCATAAACTGGGCTTCCGTCCCGATTACTTGTTTTCCTATGATACAAGTCACCAGAACCGCTATCATCCCTCAACCGCTTGGTCTCAGGTTCAACAGGGTGGTCCCTTGATGTATACTTGGAATCACGTGCTCTTTTCTCTCTATCAGTATCATCTCGATGCCTGACATCCTGATGCTTCTCTTCCTTGTGTCTATAGTCTCTGTCATCATCTTGCCTGCGCTTCCCATCCTTACTTCTTTCATCTTTATCAACGATTTCAACATACTTTTCATCTTTATATTTGTTGTCTCTGTTAACGTCTTCAGTATACTTATCATCACGGTGTTTATCGTCTCTGTGTTTGTTATATCTCTCACCTTCTCGGTGCTTAACATCCCGGTTTTTTCTGTCACGTTCAATATCTTCTCGGTGCTTTTCGTCCTTTTGGCGGGTATCTCGAACACCCTCTTCTCTATGCGCGTCTCCATATTCTTCATTTTTATGCCTTTCATCCTTTGAACGGTCACTTCTTGTGGATAGTCGTCTATCATCACCTTCTTTTATGTCATCGTGATATTTATCCTTGTCACTAGAACCTTCTCCTCTTCTTCTCAATCTCTTCTCGAGTTCTTTCTCTAACTCAGGGTTCCTCAACTCTTCTTCTATAGGCCACTCTGGAAGAAAATGTGAAAAAAGGCGGTAACAGATCAATTAATTAGTCACTGTGTCCTTCACAATAATAACCCAGTGATCATATGAAACGTATAACTATAGATAACAGAAGATTTCATATTCCAGAATTCCCATCACCAGTTGTTACGTTAAGTAATAGATGAATAATACAAAATTCGAGCAGAACCAGCAAAAAACAGAGATTCTTAAAGCATATAAGCAACGAAAGTAGTCAAGATTAACCTGAAGGAAAAAAACGGATATTCTCCATAGCAAACAAAAAAGCAAGCCATCTATTATGCAGGATATAAAACTAGCAATGAATAAAAACATCATTGATAGCCCAAAACAAGAGAGTCAAAAGCAGATCACTGAACCTCCTGATCCATAACCCACCAAGTTTAACGTAACAGAATAATTTATTAACGATACTTTTGAAATCCCCATAAGTTAGACGCCATCTGCTATGAGGCATTAGCTAATACAACTATAACATCCACTTGGCAAACATCTACACACTTCTCACGCTGGTACATCCATTTGAAATGCAAAAAATATGTTCTAACAGACTATTTATAATAATTACTATAAGCTAAAAACAAGTGGATGTATATCATAAGTATTTTCTTGCCAAGATATAGCTACCAACCTATAATTCAAGCATATCTAAGCATCATGCAGTTTCCAATATTTGACCTAGAGTTCAGTCGTGAAAGTTGGCCCTTTAAAGGTAGGATCAAAATTTTATGGTACATCGCTGATATTCCAGTACGCGTGTATACCCTTTAGTCTACATCATATAGATCCATCTACCATATATCTTATTATAATTGATTATTAAGATTAATAATTCCATGAAGAGTATAAGAACACCAAGAATTCGGATATGAAGCTTATTCATTAAAAAAACAAATAACAGCGTACCACGGAGACAAAGTTAAGATGCCATAGAAAGAAGAATATCGAGTGTAAACAAATTTACAACTTAAGGATTATGCCAAATGTGTAATGTTGAGTCATTAGTCCTCATAGATGGGCTTATTCTCACAAAGACTAGACACCATGGTATATTTGTATATGTGTTGAGTCGACTATATCAATGATAGATGAAAGGGTAAAACTTGATGGAATACTAGACCCCTTAAAACTTAAAAGCTTATAGATTAATAGGATAGTAATGTATCCTATTGAAGAGAGCATCGCTTTTAATTAACATGATGACACAAAACGAATGCATAGATTAAGGATAAAACATTCACAATCGAAAACGCCAATGCTGATAACGAGAGAAGGTTAGGAATTTTATCTAACTAGAGTAGTACTTTAGCAATGGGGCAATCTCACATAAGCAATATTGACGCGAAAAAAGACTAACCAGAGATTTCTTTCCCTCGTTTAGTCGACAAACCCTCCCCCTCCACCGCCTTTTCGGAATAAGTTTTCCGCCTCTCCTTATCCTTAACTTCCTTGTCTTTCCTCTCAGACTTCCTCTTCTCACCTCTATCCTTTTCAATCACACTCCTACTACTACTTTTCGACACCTCTAAATCCAAACCTTTGTCATCAGTACCACCATTCCACCTGTCACTAGTATCCTTTCGCTTCGAATAATCACCATCATCATCAATAACCACATCATCACCGTTTAATACATGCTTCCTTTTATCGCTGGAACCTGAAACCCTAACTGTAACCACATCGTCTTTAACCCTATCTTTCAATTTGACATCTTCGTTATCGGAAGGGGGGGAATATTCCTTCGCCGGTGACTTGTGTTTGTGTGATTTACTGCTTCGAGAACTTCGAGGCATAATTACTAACAAAACCCTATAACTTATGTATATAAATTCACTTATGTGTTACCGGAATCTGAAGTGGTGGATTCCGGCGGCGGATCGACGACGGAGATTGAAATCTGGAATGGGGGCGTGCGTTTTGGTTGTGTGGATGGAGGTATTTTTGTTAGATGATTATTATTCTTACGAATTGACCATAATGCCCTTTATGTAACTTTCAAACCTGTATTAACATCTTACAATTTTACGATTTTACAATACTCTCCATCTTAATAAGATCTTAAAGTATACTCCGATCCGATTTTACTTTTCTCGCCTAACAAACTAAAAAACTACTAATTTATTGATTGGGTTTTTTGTAATTCAAAAAACATGTTAATCTTCTTAAACATTTCATAATTTATGACAACATTTCTGTGAAATATATAATAATTTGTAGATTTGTCTAATATTACACAAATTTTTTAGAAAATAACATTATTGTAGGATCTTAAGATCTCGATCCGATCTTGGATCTCGATCTTGAAAAGATGATAACGATCTTAAGTAGGATCATGATCTTGAAAACCTTTGTATAATCCTTTTTCTATAACCGCAAATAACTATCGCACAATATATGCACTACAAATATTTCACAAAGGATTTGAATCCACAACTGGACATGTCAAAATAACTGAAGAACAAAAAGAACTAAAAAATTCGAGATTAGGAACCAAACCGAATATTAGAACCACGGTTTGGGTCACGATTCTTAAAATTCTTAAATTTTGGTTCTCGAGACGGTTCGGGTCCGAACCGTCCGGCTCCGGTACTTTCCTAAAAAGAACCGACTCATTTGAAAGCATAGATTTTGAAGGATTTGTTTTAAAAATTTGTGTACATGCGTAACTTAAAAAATATGTAAAAAGTAAACAATTTCTACTTTCAAATAACACTGAACATCAACATGGAAGTTAGTTATTTAAAATCTCTTCTATTAATCTTGATCATGTGGATTGAATTGAGAGTTGTCCGTCAGAGTCACTATCGGATTAAGAACAACAACAATAACTAGATTAATTATATGAAGTGTACATGATACTTTCAAACAATTTTAAACTTATGTTTTGTGCTTTTGTTTATGCTAATTCAAACCGTTGGAATTCTTAGAATGATTTGCATTGTTTGAGACTTTTTTTTGTGTTTGTGTTGTTATAACATGTCTTTTCGAGAATCGGAAATAAGAAAAAAGTGGAATCGATAAGTACCGAAGTGTATTTAAAACTTTGTTCCCGAGTGCAAAACAACAAGAAAAGAAATGAAGAGGGGAAGAAAAGAGAAAAGAAAAACTTTATCTGAGAAGATCGTTAATTATACTAAAAAAATTAAACAGCCTGTGTAATACACGGGTTTTAAACTAGTTTGATTTTTAATAATGTGTTTCTTAAGGCCTGTTTGTTTACTTTTTTCATTAAGTCATGTTTAATTAACGGATGACTTAATGCAGACATCTTCAATTTTATTACTTTATATTCGTAGTTCATAGGGTTAAAGTACTATTCTAGTAACCGAACCAGTTTTAGTCAACCAGCAAAAGAACCGGTTTTGACTAAAACCGGTTTTTTCATATGAAAAATACAAAATCGGTTCGGTTAGTCAACCGGTTTAACCAGTTTTTATGCAACCGGTTCGGTTAAAAACCAGTTTACAACCCGGTCCGATCGATTTTTTTAAACCGGTTACAAACCGCTGGTTCGATCTGAGGGAAACCATTTTTAAAAAAAATCGATTTCAGTTTTTTTCCCGGTTTGATTCATGACCGGTTTTTCTGTACACCTCTAGAAGCAACTACATGCCTACATGGGCCCATATTATGAAAAAACTGGTCACTTGGTGGGCTAATATCTTGATAATAACATTAAAGGCCCAACAATGCTTTGATTAAATAAAAACAAGCAAAATTACCCGCGCGTTGCTGCGGGGCGTTAATTTTCCGTGTATTATTACAGGCCATTAATTTTTATTTTTTATTTTTTAATTTTGCGCGGGTTTATATTTTCGGTCTCATGTTTAATAACTTGATTTTTTT
>BQNB010133900.1:2882-18393 GCA_026074375.1 Tanacetum coccineum | reverse complement strand
TAGAGATTTGATAGGCAATCAATTCCATGACCTTCGACTTGATAAAATTGATGTTGCATACTTGATTGGTTGTGGATTTGGAACGTCTTATGTTTGTGCCGCTGCAAGTGAGATAGAACATAGAAGGCGATGTAATATTAATGCACAAAATCACATTATGCCAAACAAGATCACACACACACACACACACATATATATATATATATATATATATATATATATATATATATATATCGTAAGTTAAATTAAAAGCTGGAAATAGTCGGTAACTTTAACTTCTCAAGATGTAACTGTTGCTCAATATAAGCTCATTTCAATGAATTTTTGTTGGTTTTACCATTTGTAATTGCAGAATCTGTTCCAAAAGGCAAGAATTATGGACTTTAAAACCATGTATACTGATGTATACAGAGATACTTGGTCGGACTTAAGGTTAAAGTACCAATTAATCAAGACAAACAACCTGCACGTGTAATATGATGGTCGATAAGCAATCCAAATCATTCTCGAATACAAGTACTTATCCTCATCCTTGACTGATGAACATCTTCTAACAAAGATGACTTTCAAAATCCACAAATTAACAATCTAAATTCCTTCTTCCTTTTTGTTTGAATCCTGTTATAACCCCTGAAATTGGGATTAATCATTGATTGATTAATCTCATATCGAGCGTGTTAGGCGGGTTTCTCATCTTGGGTTTTTGTAATTTAGATTTGTTATTCTCCTCTTTAAATCAATTAGACTCCGTTTCCGTTTCCGTTTAATCTCGCTGTCATTGAAACCCTGATCTGTTTTTCTTTTCAATCCTTTTTTATCTTGATCTCCCTTCAATCCTTTTTTTTAGGGTTTTGTCGTCTGCTGTTTCTTTTTAAGGTTTGGTCACCATGCCTGTCCAACGTTCTAATGAAGACCAAGCTGTTCGTATTTCTAAATCTATTTTTGTAACCAATTTTCCTGATAATCTTGGGTCGAAAGGGAATTTGTGGAAGGTTTGCGGAGGGGTATTGGGGAAAGGTTGATAGACGCGTTTTTAGGCCTAATCGTAGATCCAAAGCGGTAAACGTTTGTTTTGTCAGGTTTATTCGTGTTACACGTTTTAGATCGTTTGGTTGGAAATCTTGTACGTTTGGATTGGTGTTTCCACTCTCATGCCAATGTTGCCCGTTTTGAACGTGCAAACAAACCTGTAAAACCATTGGGGCCTTCTCAATCCAATGCGCATGGTACATTTGGGTCATTTGTTTCTGCTGCTAGAGACTTTCCACCATTGATTGCCTCTGTTGCTCATGTATCTTCCTCATCGGCGTTGGTTTTGGATGATTCTTGTGTTGTTGAACGTGACCTCTCATGTCATGTTCATGGGGGTGTGAAAGATATTAACGTCCATTCTAACTTACGATTCTTTAGCTAAGGAAGGTTTTGAGATGTGAAGTGTCATATTTAAGGGGTTATGGGTGTTGATAGAATTGGATAACGGGGGTTCTAAGCAATTAGTTTTTGGATCATGTAGCGTTACTCTTGGTTTCTTGTACGCTTCTTAATGCCTATAATGATTTTGTTAGTGATGGAACGTGTTGTTGGGTGGACATTGAAGGGTATCCCATTCATGTTTGGTCTCGCGAACGTTTTGCCAAGATTGGTAAACAAATGGGGGGTGAGGCTTTGGGATATCGAGGATAATTTTGTGATCCTCTTTTGCTGTAAGCGGGTGGGCTCTTAAGACAAACAACAGAATCTATATTGGGAAAATTAAGGTGATTTTTAAAGGCAGGTGTTTGTGGCTCTGTAGAAGGACTTTTTACTTGGAATCGAGTTTTCTTGAAACTAAGGAGTTGTTTTTACCTCGGATGACGAATCAAAGCATGGCGATAAAATTCTTAATGGATGGGGCGAGATAGTGATGTCGAGTCAGTTGGATGAACCTGTAATGTGGATGGTGTTTCCGAGAAATTTTCAGTGGATAATGTGGATGAATGTAATGTTGATGGTCCGGTAAGGAAACGGACAAACATCAATCAGAGGATCGTTTAGTTTTTCTTGATTTATTGAATAAACTTCCGCTAAGGCGTTGTGATGCGAGTACTCTTTATCGTTCCTCTGGTTTTACTCTAAACTTCTGTGACGACGTAATGGTGGTGAGATTTGTGAAGAATGGTTCCTACTAATGGTTAAGAACATGGTGAATATGCCTCGGGTGGTTGCTAAGGTTGTATGGACCATTCATAGGAGGTCCATTTGATTCTTAATGGAGAATCAGTTTCTTCCTTTTCACATAAAGTTCATAAGTTGGCTCTATTTCTTGACATTTTGGATGGACCATGGTTCGGTTGGGACATTCTATGGGTTATAATTTGGATGGGGGTTTGAAAGATGTGGAAAAGCATTATTGGCTCACAAGGAGATGAAGATGTTTTTTTAAATGAATATTTTCTTTCTCTTAATATTCAAGTTCTTGGCACAAGACGAAAAAAGAGTGGGATTAAGGGTTAAATTGTAAGCATAGGATCAAATTTTTAGGTTGCAAGAGCAATGATGATTGTTATTTCTCCTATGGACGTAAAGTCCTATGGGAAAATTCAAATCATTGATTTGTGATGCCAGTGACTATTGGGATTCTGGTGGTATTCTTGTATTTGGAGAGGCTTCTCTCTTCAGAAAGGATGGCGCTATATTTCTGTAATTTTTTAGCTAATGTACGGCACATGGTTACCTCGTTAAATGTCAAAGATTTCTTTGATGGCGGTTTACGCTCCTCAACAGCCTGGGAGCAAAAGGGCTCTTTGGGATTTTTTATCTAATCTTGTACGGAAGTGGAACCACCCCCCCCCCCCGCGGAAGCTATTATAATGGGTGATTTAATGACGTTCGGACTATGGTTGAAAGACTTGTTCGTCTTTCAATGTTTCTTGTGCACGGTGTTTGATCGTTTATGTGTCTTCTGGTCTTGTGATGTAAGTTGGACGGTACTCGTTTTACTTGGTCGCATCTCAGCCTCCAAAAGAGTTATTAGATCGCTTTCTTGTTACAGAAGGTATTAACTCTCTTTATCGTTATTTCAGGCTTTGTGTTTGACCGTACTTTGTCGATTCATCGTCTATTCTTTTGAGGGAAGTTTTGTTGATTTTGGTCCGGATTCGTTTCGGTTCTTCAATATTGGTTAAGGATGGAGGGTTTTGATTCGATGGTGGAGCATGCGTGGTTGTCTCTTTTTGCTTCTGGATTCCAAAGCTTTTGTTAGGTTCAAGAAGAAATTGCATGACTTAAGTTAATTATTCGTTTAGGTTAAAGATAAAAAGTTTCATCTTCATAACGCAAAGAATTCCCTACAGAATGATTTGATCTCTATTGATAAAGACTTGGAAAGGGGAAACGTTTCTGATGACATCCTTCTCAATCGGATGGATCTAAACCGACGGCTGCAAGATATTAAACTTTTGGAGGTTAAGGATCTGGTTCAAAAATCTAAAATCAAATGGGCTATCGAAGGAGATGAGAATTCTAAATTCTTTCATGGTATTATTAATAAGAAAAGGTCTCAGTTGTCGATTCGTGGTGTTTTCGTTGAGGGCACTTGGTGTACTGATCCGAGTATTGTGAAGGAGGCATTTAAGAATCACTTTGAAGTTCGATTTCAGCAACCGTGTCATGATCGTCTCAAACTTAATGCTCCTTTTCATAATCGGTTATCTTCGGATCAGGTGGATGAGCTGGATAGGGCAGTATCGAGGGACAAAATTCGTAGGGCTGTTTGGAACTGTGGCGAGAATAAGTCTCCTGGCCCCGATGGTTATACGTTTGAATTTTTTAGAAAGTATTGGAGTCTTGTCGGGGCGGATTTTTGCGATGCGGTCGACTATTTTTTTAAGTCTGGTACGTTTCCAAGGGGGTGTAACTCGTCTTTCATCGCCTTAATTCCTAAAGTTAATGATGCTAAGTTCGTTAATGATTTTCGGCCTATCAGTTTGATTGGATGCGTTTATAAGGTGATCACGAAAGTCTTAGCTAATCGTTTGGCTACTGTTATATCCGATTTAGTTTCCGAGACTCAATCGGCCTTTGTTGCTAATAGACAAATATTGGACGGTCCTTTTATCTTAAATGAGGTGTTAAACTGGTGTAAGCAAAAAAGGAAGCAAGCTATGTTTTTTAAGGTTGATTTTGCTAAGGCGTATGATTCGGTTCGGTGGGATTATCTCTTGGATATTCTTCAAGCATTTGGGTTTGGGCCGAATTGGTGTAGGTGGATCCGTGGTACTTTTACTTCCTCCATGGCTTCCATATTGGTTAATGGTAGCCCAACGTCCGAGTTCCCTTTTTGTTGTGGGTTGAAACAAGGTGATCCGTTGGCCCCTTATCTTTTTATTCTTATTATGGAGTCGTTACATATCTCTTTCTCCCGTGTTGTTGATGATGGGCTGTTTAAAGGTTTTCAATTGCATGGCTCGGTTAATATTTCTCATCTTTTTTATGCTGACGATGCCATGTTCATTGGAGAGTGGTCCGAACAGAACTTACATAATATTGTTTGCTTCCATCTTGCGTCGGGTCTTAAGATCAACATTGCTAAGAGCCAAGTCTTGGGTGTCGGGGTTTCTCAGAATGTTGTTGTGCAGGCGGCGAATAGGATCGGGTGTGCTGTTTTGAACACTCCTTTTCGTTATCTTGGTGTGACGGTTGGGGAGTGTATGTCTCGGAAGTCGGCTTGGGTTGGCTTGGTGAACAAACTCCAAGCCCGGTTATCTAAATGGAAGGTTAAAACCCTTTCCATAGGCGGCAGATTGACCCTTCTTAAATCCGTTCTTGGGGCCTCTCCAATTTATTATATGTCAATCTTTAAGGTTCCAAAAGGCGTGTTGAAGACTATGGAATCTATCCGTAGTAAGTTCTTCAACGGTGTTGATTCTTCGGATAGAAAGATTTCGTGGGTAGCTTGGGACAATGTCTTAGCGTCCAAACTGAACGGTGGTCTTGGTGTCTCAAGTTTCTTCGCGTTGAATCGTGCTCTTTTGTTGAAGTGGGTGTGGCGCTTCATTTCTGGCGATGGCTCTTTATGGTGTAAAGTTATTCAAGCGATTTATGGCTCAAAGTTTGATCTTCATGTGACCGATCAACCCTCGATTTGGTGCTCTATTTTACGTGAAGTAAAATCTTTGAAAGATTCTGGTTTTGATTTTTCTTCGCATTGTAAGAAGCGGATTGGGGACGGGTCTTGTACTAGTTTTTGGTATGATATATGGTTAGCTGATGCCCCTCTTTGTGTTCAGTTTCCCCGTTTGTTTGCTCTCGAATTGGATAAGGAGATTGTGGTGGCTAATAAAATGGGAGCTTCTTCGGTCTCAGCTTCTTTTCGCCGGGACGTGCGTGATGGAGCTGAGCGGCAGCAGTGGGATGACCTTTCTTCAATTATGAACTCGGTTGTCCTCTCGTCTTCCAAAGATAGGTGGACTTGTGATTTGTCGGGAGATGGAGAGTTCAAGGTTAAAGTCATCAGAAACTTTATTGATGACTTGTTTCTCCCTTCGTCGGATGTTGCAACGAGATGGGTAAAATTCATTCCCATTAAAGTTAATGTTTTTTCTTGGCGTGCTCGTCGTGATAGGTTACCTACTAGAGTCAATCTTAGCCGTAGAGGTGTTTTGTTGGATTCCCATCTGTGTCCTCTTTGTAATGCTGCTATGGAGGATGTTCAGCATGTTTTCTTTCGATGTGACGTGGCTCGGGTTGTTCTTCGTAAAATTTGTCGTTGGTGGGATTTGGATTGGCAGGAGATTTGTTCTTTCTCGGATTGGGATGCTTGGTTCTTATCCTTTCGACTTTCTTCCCGTCTCAAGTCTATTTTAGAAGGTGTTTTTTATGTTGCTTGGTGGCGGATTTGGAGGCTTCGAAATCAGTTGGTCTTTGACGCTTCGCCTCCTAATCGTTCGACGATTTTTGATGACATTGTTTCTTGGTCCTTTTTATGGTGTTCTAGTAGATGTAATAGGGTTTTTTCTTGGGAGTATTGGTTAAAAAACCCCTATCTTATTTCTTTGTAATGTCTTTCTAGCTCCTTGCTAGTTTTTTTTAATAAAGTTGCCGTTCAAAAAAAAAAAAATAAGTGTATGATAATGCAACATATGCAAACATCACAAATGTAATTACGTTTTCCTAAGCTCATGACACCGAAGCTCGACATGTATGGATGCAATATAAATATTGCCACATTGCCCGTGATGATGTTCTAACCTGCAACATCCGTATCCGACATGGTATACATCCGTTGGTTCACTCCGTGACACCAGTGAGAGCTACTCACCCGGATGGGGATGTCAACCCCAAATAGATCTATTTATAACATTCGCGCTCACACAAAGTAATTGACAGTTCATGATAATGGGCTCTGAGGGTTATCGCTACTTAGGCAAACACGTAATCATGATAAAATGTACACTTACGTCCAATTTGTAAAACAAAGCATGTTTCTCACCCCAAAAGTTGTAAATCATTGATATAGTAAAACATGGGGCTATGAACTCACCTTAGCAGGTGTAGTGAATGAAATAAATCAAGTGAGTGAATCGACAAGCGAAGTCCGAATGCAACCTAATTAAACATAGGTCGTATGAATACTATGCACTTTAAATAACCAATGCCATACATAATTCTATATAGTTACATCACCACCTATAAGTGTTTGTTTAATTTATAAAATTAAACAATTTGATTTGCATTTGTAAAATAAATGTTCATAAATCCGTATTGTGAAAATGTTATAATTGCCCAACAATTATTCGTTTATGAAAAGTAATTGTTTTATCACTTTTAGATAATTATATAATAACATTATATAATTTAGTTTAATTCATTTCACAAAAATAGTGCACAAGTAGAAAATTAGTGCATAAGGTTTTATAAACCTTATATCTTTTTCGTTTCAATACCGTCTTGCATATTCTTTACATCCGTGGTCTCGTATTTGAATGATATATTAAAATATCATTTTTGTAAATATTAAGTTACTGATGAACAGTAACATTTAATCGATTTAATAAATTATATAAAATTACTTTTATATAATTAATTGTTGAAATGTTAAAAGTGTCGTAATTTACTCGTTTTACCTCCGTTTAATACGTTCTTTACGTGTATGGTTTCGTATTTGAAAATAAATTGAAAATAAATCAATTTTAACACACGTTGTTTGTTTCTTTACATCTACCGAAAGAATATACTTTTCCCCAAACTATAGTATTACTTGGCCTTTTTGCATACTTGTAATCTGGAGTTTATCTTCTGATATCATAACATTTTGTTTATGAAATAAAAATAGGTTTGTATGGATGAGCCATCTAACTTGATTAGGTTTCAAACACGTAAAATATTACGTGATATTTTGTTTATAAGGGGCATCGTTGGACCAACGACTTTAACCCCATGCATCAGAAAACTCAAGACCGGCCCTGATTATATATTGTGCATTTTACAAGTCATGGTGCACTCCTACTTATATGTACATGCACCATAAATAAGTCAACTTGTGTAATAAGATTATATCAATATAGTAGATATGAATAAAATACAATTTAATAGTCATAAATTGATATAATAAATGCATGTGAAAATTAATATTTACTGAAGCCAAAAAATACATTCAATAGATCGAACATTTAAAAACTCTCACTTTTAATTCGGAGAATTTGTCAAGGCTACACATCCAAGACTAGAGATAGTTTTCTTATAAGCAAACATTTAAAAGAGATCAATTGCCAAAATTAAACACAAATGATGATTACTAGCATGCAACCCGTGCAAAGCGGCGGTCTCAAACAATTTCAGGCAAATTTTTGTGACAATATTTTTGCGGTGGTTGACGATAGTACGTGTACCTGGTGTAAAAAACGTATCACAATTGATTAGGTGAGGAAACATATATATGTCACATTATCATTGATGTCTTGATGGACAAACAAACTTTATTTTATACAGGTAAACAATTATCTATTATCTATTATTTAATATATACAAAAGGCAGGATACTCGGCTCAAACCCGCCTAGTCGAAAAGTTTATAATTTTATAATGAGGAGGGTCGAAGATGAGTAGGCTATGTTTTGGGAAAGCTTCGACCCGCAAACGTCCTTACACACTCCGCCCCGTTTTCCTGACCCGCAATCCATCCGCCCGACCCGAAAACCCACCCGCAACTCGTCACTATTTATGAAATAGCCCATCGGGTATTTACGAAATAGCCCTTCGGGTATTTACGAAATACCCCCTCGCACTATGTGTCAAATTACGAAAACTACCCTCATTTTTAAAATACCCCCTCCCCCACGAACGGCCGTTAAGTAACGATTGTTAGTTTAATTTTATTTTAGAATTTACGAAAATAGTCTTTGAGATCGGTTGTTACTTAACGACCGTTAACTTAAATTTTTTTTTTTGCAATTACAAAAATAGTCCTTGGGGTTATCGGTCCGTTCGCCATAATAACACAGAAATATCGCAACGACAACGGCAATCACCACCGGACCTACTTCAGCCAACTCAAGACGACGCTCACTAATCGTCTCGCGGCAAAGCGTGAGCCTACCACCCCTCCTTCAGTATCAATTGTGAAACAAAAAATGAAGATGTCAAAACTTACATTGAACCCATATACTTTAAGCTTTACGTGTATGAGTTAAGATCTTTGGTAGAACCCAACATTGTCATAGACCCAAATGCACCAATTATGCCCACATCCATATTTTCATCAAAAATAAAAAAACTCATTATCCCATCACTTTTTTTTAAAAATAAAATATCCAACCAAAACGGTAAAATCGACACATACGACAAAAAAAAACACCATCGCGACGAGTATTTTTTATCTTTCAGAAGACGGGTGACACCCCGATAAACTTCGAGGAACTTTTTTTTCCTGAATTTTTTTTTTTTTTCGATCATGAAGTTGCGAAAATCATATATGATCGTTAAACATCATATATGATTCGTATAACGAATCAAATATGATTAAGTAAAACGGATCAGATATGATTTCAATAAAATCCTAAATATGATTCCATAAAATCATATATGATTTTCATAAAAATCAATATATGATTTGTGATTCCGACAAACTTTTTTTTTCAATGAATTGTTCAGTCCACGATTACGAAAATCATATATGATTCGAATACGAATCATATATGATTCGTACAACGAATCATATATGATTTCATAAAATCATATATGATTTCATAAATCATATATGATTTCATAAAATCGTATATGACTTCATAAAATCATAAAAAAAAGTTCGTCGAAAGTATATAGTGTCGCCCCTCTATAGAAAGATAATTTAATTCTCGTCGCAATGATATGTTTTGTTTTGCGTAACGATTAACGGTGTGTGAGATATTTAATTTTTAAAAAAGATGTGGAAAGTGGGTTTTTTTATTTTTGATGAAAAAATGAGTGGCTATGATTGGTTCATTGGGTCTATGACAAATGTTGGGTCTATATTGAACTTTTGGCTTACGTGTATAAGTATTTTTTGGGCTGTGACCACTACTAACAGTTTTCGTTTCTTTTTCTCGCTCTATGGGCTTTTATACTTGGCCCATATAAATCATATACAACAACCAACCAGTATTCCACTTTTTGTTCCTTTGTGAGCAGAAAAACCGAAAAAATCAAATAAACCAAATGATCATAGTGACTACAACTTTTATAGAGGTACATGTATAGGTTAATTCAACCAGATGATCGTTTTTTTTAACGGCATTAATTTTTTTTTATTAAAAATGCTAGTAAGAAACTAGCAAGTACAAGACACACGCAAAATGATCCAACAGACAAAAGAATGTAAGGAACAAAATAAGTTTTAACGAAACAAGACAAACACGCAAAAAACCGATGGCTACTAAAATCAGAAAGGAGATCCCAACGCGACGCCAAAAAAAAGACCTCCCATGAACGAAGCCGAACACCCGTTGCATCATACCACAAATGCAAAGAGATCTAACCGGCATCCTTTGTTCGTCTCTTTAAGACACTGTGTAGGAGAATAGTTTCTTTTACGTTGCCATAATAACTCCAAATCTTAAGATCACTAGGAAAATAATCTTTCCACATACGTGATTTGGATGAGAATGTATATATGAAGCAACCAGAACGATTTATTATGCCTAAAAATGAGCATAAGGTGTGTAAATTAATTAAATCATTATATGGACTCAAGTAGGCTCCAAAACATTGGCAACAAAATTTGATGAGGTTGTCTTGTCTAGTAGGGTTGTACTAAACCAGTCTGACAAGTATATATATAGCAAATTTAATAAATCCGGTAATAGAGTCATCATTTGGTTATATGTTGATAAGATGTTGATATTTGGGACTGATCAAGATCAAGTGAATACAACAAAATAGTTTTTGTCATCAAATTTCTCATGAAAGATATGGAGGAGGCTGGCGTGATCCTTGGTATAAGGATTAAATGTGAGTAAAAGTGTAACATCTCGCATTTTCAGGTCATTTACGACTTCATTTATTCTATTATTTATTTTTAGGCTTTTACGCGTTCGCTTTTAATTTTTACCGTTAAGCTAAATCGCGTAAACTAAAAATGATCATTTAACGTAAACGGGTATCAAACAATTAAATGTTTACGTCAAGTAAGTGTTATAAAGTTATTAGGATGATAATTTATAACTTTACACTTTTTATTTTAGTTGGTTACGTAAAACGTTTACGTAACGCAATAAAACTAGACTTTTGCATGCATGGCAAACCATAAACCCACCTACACTTCAACAAATACCCACTAATACCCATAATACCCAAAAACTTTATAAACATTTGTCCATTTCAGCCCCTAACCGAATTTATACATATACAACCCATACAACTTGAAATTAAATCCAACAAACCTCCACTAACACTAATAAACAATGTTACTTGTTAACCAATGGATCAAATAGCCATCTTTACCCAAAATGTGTTCCCCCTTGGTCCCTAGCTCACGGCAAAACCACAAGGCAAAGAGGGGACAAGAACAAGCATGATAGGATTAGTCATTTCATTCTTACACAAAGTAAGCTTCCAACCAAACATGTCCCTAAACTTACAAGCCCTAAGTAAGTTTTTAAATCATTTTTCTTGTCCTTCTTGCTCCCTAAACCGGCCACACTCAAGGAACACACCAAATACCATTTGTTGGTTTCACTAGAATGGTATTCTTCCATGTTTAGCTATAAATAGAAGTCATAAAGTGGAAGTAAACTTCACACTTATCATTTCAAGCAAACAAAGCACAAAACCCTTTCTCTTGAGCTCCATACCCACGGCACACTATTCACACATACATACAATTCATATTTTTGATCTCTAAGCTAGTGCAAGTGTTCAAGGTTCATTATTGGTCATACACAAGGTGTCTTGGAAGCTTGGTTTGGGTTAAACAAGGGTTTATACAAGGAAGATTCTTAATTAGGGTTTCTAAGAAAATTAGGGTTTTCTAAACCTAATTTCCTAGTTAGGGTTTTCTTGGTTGGGTTTAATCTTGTTCATCATTCATCATATCTTCATTAAGGTCTTCTAAAAACCCTAATCTTTTCATTTTATGATTTATATAATTCCTATATTGTTAATCATCACCTAGGTTTTATTTTATGAAGTTAGAAAATAAAAACATGCATATGTGTACACGAATTAAAATTTTATTGTGGTTAAAATGATGTTTACAATATGTCAATATGCTTAAAATAAGGATTTACAAGTGTTGGATAATTTATATAATTATTTGTCAAGTTTTGATTATTTTATTTATTATAAAGTTATGGAAAGAAATCGAAATTACTGTAGCAAACAGTAACTGGGGAAAATTATCTTATAATTTTATAAAATAATACATATCAATAGCTTTCTAAATCAATAAGAAACTTGAAAATCCGATAAATAACGAAGGAGTTGTGATATTTACAAGATTTACATTTATAAAAGTATTTTTATAAAAGAAATCGAAGTTACTGTAGCAAACAGTAACTGGGGAAATTTATTTTATAATTTTATAAAATAATACATATCAATAGCTTTCTAAATCAATAAGAAACTTGAAAATCCGATAAATAACGAAGGAGTTGTGATATTTACAAGATTTACATTTATAAAAGTATTTTTATAAAAGAAATCGAAGTTACTGTAGCAAACAGTAACTGGGGAAAATTATTTTATAATTTTATAAAATAATACATATCAATAGTCTTTCCTAAATCAATTAAAGAAACTTGAAAAATCCAATGGGTAATGAATTAGTTATGACTTTTTCAAGTTTATGTAATAAAATAAACAAAAGTAACTTTATAAAAGTAGTTTTGTAAAAACTGGGTACTGTTCACGACAGTGAGCTGATGAAAAATATTTTTGTTGGATAGAACTTTTAATTACGAAGACGTGGGCGAAAGAATCACTAAAAACCGAATTAAAACGAATGAGATATGATTTTTATACGATTTCAACAATTAATATTTATAAAAAGTATTTTTATAAATATACCCATACTGTTACTGTTCACAACAGTAAAAATACACATAATAAATATAATGGTTGATTAGATTTTTCAAATACGAAACCATACATATAAATAACGTATTAAACGGAGGTAAAACGAATAAATTACGACATTTTTAATATTATAACAATTAATTATATAAAAGTAGTTTTATATAATTTATTAAATCGATTAAATGTTACTGTTCATCAGTAACTTAATATTTACAAATATGATATTTTAATATATCATTCAAATACGAGACCACGGATGTAAAGAATATGCAAAACGGTATTGAAACGAAAAAGATATAAGGTTTATAAAACCTTATGCACTAATTTTCTACTTGTGCATTATTTTTGTGAAATCAATTAAACTAATTATATAATGTTATTATATAATTATCTAAAGGTGATAAAACAATTACTTTTCATAAACGAATAATTGTTGGACAATTTTAATATTTTCACGATACGAATTCATGAACATTTATTTTACAAATGCAAATCAAATTGTTTAATTTTATAAATTAAACAAACACTTATAGGTGGTGATGTAACTATATAGAATTATGTATGGCATTGGTTATTTAAAGTGCATAGTATTCATACGACCTATGTTTAATTAGGTTGCATTCGGACTTCGCTTGTCGATTCACTCACTTGATTTATTTTATTCACTACACCTGCTAAGGTGAGTTCATAGCCCCATGTTTTACTATATCAATGATTTACAACTTTTGGGGTGAGAAACATGCTCTGTTTTACAAATTGGACGTAAGTGTACATTTTACCATGATTACGTGTTTGCCTAAGTAGCGATAACCCTCAGAGCCCATTATCATGAACTGTCAATTACTTTGTGTGAGCGCGAATGTTATAAATAGATCTATTTGGGGTTGACATCCCCATCCGGGTGAGTAGCTCTCACTGGTGTCACGGAGTGAACCAACGGATGTATACCATGTCGGATACGGATGTTGCGGGTTAGAACATCATCACGGGCAATGTGGCAATATTTATATTGCAATCATACATGTCGAGCTTCGGTGTCATGAGCTTAGGGAAACGTAATTACATTTTGTGATATTTGTATCTGTTGCATTATCACGGGGAAAATCTTATGGTCCTACATTACATTTTACATAAACCTATGAATTCACCAACTTTATGTTGATGTTTTAAGCATGTTTTTCTCAGGTCAATGATGCACGAGGTATACAAGATACATTGGGATGGTCTTGTGGGTGTCATGCATAAAGATTTAGAGTCATTACCTTTCAGGATGATTGTTATGATCTAGAATCTTTATTTTTAAATGTTGAACAATGTAAGCCGTTGAGCTTTGTATCAAACATCTTTAATAAATCCAATGTATCAAATTTTAAACGACTCATAGAGGTCGTTTTCATACCTTGTGCTATTGATCTATAATGTAACGCTCTCCGATACTCATTATTCCGCTGCGACCCAATTTGGGGGTGTTACATTAGTGCTGCCTGTTCGTAGTTATTAATGCTGCTTATATATTAGTGCTGCTGGTTCTTTGATAATACTGCTATTTGGATTAACGGAAATTAATGCTGCTAATATATATGTTAATACTGTTCGAGTATATTAGTGCTGTTAAAGAAGTTTGTGCTATTGCAGTACCTTCAATTGTTATTTTTAAGGTATGCGTGTTTGTGTAGTACATTGTGTTGTGGTTGTAGGCATGGTGATGGTGATCGTTGATAGTGGTGTAGGATGACGAGCTCCGCTGACAGAAGAGAGACATGTAGCACCTTGGCATCTTTTTTAAGAAACAAGCAAATAACTATTCCTTTATGCAACTACTTAGAAATGTTCATAGATTGTGTTTAGCTGAGAATTTGATTATGTATGACATTACAATTGTAAATTTGGTTCAGTTATATACATTCGAGTTTTATTCAATTTGAAATTGCTTTTTGTTTTTAATTGATCTGTTTAATATATATATATATATATATATATAATGACACAAATTATTGATTTGTTATATGTGACTAAAAGATGCACGCACATAATATGGTCACGCTTATCAATATTATTGGTCACTTTTTGATTAATTTAATGTGTGACTAAATATTACAAAATGCCACACAAACTAAAAATTCATGTGACTATTGGATGAAGAATAGTCACACAAAAAACACATTCACATGACTTTAAACAACATATGGTCACACTTATTAACACTTTTGGCTACTTTTGGTTAACTTGTATGTGACTAAATTAAAAAAACATGATTTGTGTGACTAAATATTACGAAACGCCACACAAACTTAAAATTCATGTTACAATTGGATAAACAATAGTCACACAAAATACACATTCACTTGACTTTAAACAACATATGGTCACACTTATTAAGACTTTTGGCTATTTTTTTTAAATTGTATGTGACTAACTCCAAAAAAACAACACCCATTGTGTGACTAAACCATCGCAAACGTCACATTTATTATATATTCATGTGGCAACAGGATGCGAAATAGTCACACAAAATACACATTTACTTGAATAAATCATCTCAAATGTCACATATATTATATATTAATGTGGCCAAAGGATGAACAATAGTTACTCTCAAAACCTATTCGTGTGATGTTAGGAATAATTGTAATACTTAATTTCTACTAGTAGGTATGTAGTTCCTATTGGTAGAGTAGTGGTTCCTACTGGTAGGTATGTAGTTCCTGCTGGTAAGGTTATTATCATAGTTAGTACTGGTAGGCTAAGTCTAGTTCTTATTGGTAGGGTACTTAGTCCTGGTAGAGTCAAATAGTTATTCCAGGATAAAATTTTAGTTAGTTAGAGATGAGGATATGCATGAGATAAATTATGGAGAGTCATGCATATTATTCTCACGTGATTTTAGAAGATGCCGATTAGGGTTTCATACTATAAAAAGAACCCACGGCTTAGGGAAATGCACACATTCAGAAAATATAATTCTCCTTGTTAATTAACAGAAA
>BQNB010133899.1:0-18393 GCA_026074375.1 Tanacetum coccineum | reverse complement strand
CGCCAACATTCGCACTTTTCTATAAAAATCCGTATTCGACGTACAATCATTTTATGCTAAAGAATCACTTATTCCACCACCAGATCCTATTACTCCACTAGCTATTTTAACTCCATCTCTGATATTATCACCTTCATTACTGTTTGATCCTTGATATTTCTTTGTTCCTGAAGAATCATTACCACCTAAGAAGCGAATCCGTTCCCCATCTTCTTCCTTAACTACGTTATCTAAATCATCTCGGAATCAAACCTGTGATTTGATATCATCATCTTTCTCAATTTATACTCCTACCCCACCTTAGATGTTTGAAATAAGAAAAAGTTCTATCAAGGAACATCTGAAGCATCATGAGAAACAAATCGAAGATATTTTATAGAAGAACCCTCTTTTCACTATATTGAATGATTGGATAATCATGCTAAGAGATTTTGTTGAAATAAAAACTAAACTTAAGGAAGCCCGCGCACAGATACTTGAACTACGGAAGAAGCATATGGGACAGAGAGACAAGATTTCTTTTGTTCGCTTTAGGATTTCTGATTTAGAAATAACCCTTGAGGATATCCAAGATCGCCATCAACTATATATGAAGAATTTTATGGAACACACTTCATAAACTTCAAGACTACTAGATCGAAACCTTTTCTTTATAGCTTTTTATCTAAGGACACGTAATATAAGTAGCAACACCTGTCAGATCTTAGGTTATGTAAGATAAGTTATATATAAATAAAGTTGAAATTCCATTTTACCTTACCGTTTCAATATCATATATGTCATTTCTTGTTATCTCCGTCTTCATCATCAATTAACTAGGCCACCACCCGATTATCCCTTCAATGAGTTTATCTATGCAGAGTTAGATAACTCATTATAAATCATACTACGACCACTGGAAAGTGAACTAATCCCGAGGAATCTAATAAGTCAAATGCTTGTTTGAACGTTCATATCTGAAAATCTTAAATTCCAAAACTTCCTGTTATATCCTACAATGTAATATCAAGGAATATGTATTTCTTGTTAGAACTCACACAATGATATTCAATATCACTAAGTATGAAATTTTTAATTTTTATACAATGACTTGTGATATGACTATCATTATATGGATTCTTATTACGTGTTATCTTATGTTGATAGAATGCCTCCCAAAAGGATGTCAACATCTGAAGCACCAGTCCTGACTCATGCTACCATCGAGAAACTAGTTGCTCATAGCGTTGCCACAGTTCTGGAAGCACAAGCTGCAATAATGGCAAGTACAAACAATCCCAACTCTAAACCAAGAAAAACTCCTGTAGCAAGGAAATGCGCTTACAAGAAGTTTACAAGTTACCAACTTTTCTACTTCAATGGTACGGACGGAGCTGTTGGTCTCATTCGCTGGTTTAAACGGACTGAATCGATATTTTCTCGTAGCAAATGTGCCGAGAAGAACAAAGTGAGATTTGCTGTTAGTACCCTCACTAAGGAAGCTTTGTTCTGGTGGAATTCATTTACCCAGTCTATTGGAATAGAAGAAGCCTATAAGATCACCTGGTCTGAATTTAAAAGACTCTTGATAGAAAAGTATTGTCCTCAAACCGAGATTAGGAAAATGGAAGAAGCCATTACCATGACCCAGAAGTTAATAAAGCATGTAATGAAACACAATTCTGTACAAGAAACCAATAACCATAAACGAAAGTTTGATGATAAAAGAAACACCACCGACAACAACAACAACAACTACCCCAATGACCGCAACAACAATAACCACTCCAACAATCGCAACAACAACAACTATCAAAATAACCACAACAATCACAACCACCACCAGCAGAATAGAAGACAAGAAACTATTAGTACTTATCCTGCCAAAGGATACCATGGATACCTTCCCTTATGTACAAGATGCACCCTGCATCACACAGGAGTTTGCACTGTCAAGTGTCAGATTTGCAACAAGATAGGTCATCAAACTAGGAACTGCAGAACCAAAGGACCCTCGAATTACTAGATTAGATCCTAGTTATAGCTATGTTAGAACCTAACCACAGGGTGTGTGGTATAAATAAAAACACTTGTCAAATCTTGACTATGTAAAGTATAAAGGCAAGTTGTTCACGATATAATACAATTCTGTTTTATACCTCACTATTTCATAGTACCGTTATCTAGGGTCGCCTTCTGACTTTGTAAAACCTACCTTTCAAAATTAATCTTATTTCAGCATCATCATTGGTATGGATTAATTATCCAAGTATCATGCCAACATTTTCTGCGACAAGAAAGTCATCCACATTCCTATCAACGGTAAAACTTTGATCACTCGAAGTGACCAAAACAAAACCCGACTAAATCTTATATCCTGTATAAAAACCGAAAGGTATATATCCAGGATATCCGTTTTTCTTCTTATCCTTCAGAATATATATCAATCACCGGGAGTTGAATAAACTTACCTATCACCCAGAATCAATGACTTATTCGATCAACTTCAAGGTTCAAGCGTTTACTCAAAAATCGACTTAAGATCAGACTATCATAAATTGAGAGTAAGGAATGAAGATATTCCTAAGACTGCTTTCAGAACGAGATACGGACACTATAAAATTCAAGTAATTTGGTTTAATTAACACACCTACCATATTCATGGATCTCATGAATCAGGTGTGTAAACCATACTTAGACAAATTCATAATAGTGTTCATCAATGATATTCTTATCTACTCTTATAACAAAGAAGAACACGCAGAACATCTGAGAATAATTTTGAAATTACTCAGAAGGGAGGAATTGTATGCCAAATTCTCCAAGTGTGATTTCTGGATCGGTATCGTGTGATTTAATGTCTCATTATCCTTCTCATAGTTTTATCTTCTACCTAATACCGTTTTGATATCATGTTTTATGCTTAAATAGGATGATTTATAATCATCTTATTGAAATGAATTAGGACGCTTCTTCATTTGAATAAGGAAATTATAAACCTCCGAACTATGAATTTATAAATTCTTAATTAAAAGGATTGGGACGCCTCTGTTTGTAAATGACAAATTATAAATGAGTCGGATTAAGTATGGCATTCGTACAAACAAGTTTCTTTCAAATCCGTTTGTACAAATAATCCCTTTTATTCACTTAATCATTAGCATTATTACCTTCATCATCTGTTCATTTCCAATTTCCAAAGTTTATATCCAACATGATTTGAAACTCTCTTACAATTCATAATCATTTCTTGACATCACTCCGGCATTCAGCTAAATCCTCGAGACCAATAAATAATGCAAGAAACTAACTGAAAAGATCAATTGCAAATTCGTCAACACTTGCAAGCTGCATCGACAAAGAAGTTACGCCAATGTGAGGCGAAAGCCTTTAGAACTTCAAGTTGGCAATCGTGTTATGTTGAAAGCATCACCTCGCAAAGATATCTTTCGATTCGGAAAACGAGGAAAGCTTAATCCCCGATACATTGGACCATTCAAAATTCTTGAACGAATTGACCCAGTGGCGTACAAACTAGAGCTTCCTAAAAAGCTTAGTAGTATCCACATTTCTAATCTCAAGAAATGCTTATCCGATGAATCTTTCATCATTCCAATAAAAGAACTTTAACTCGACGACAAACTCAACTTTGTAGAAGGACCAGTGGAAATTATGGATCGTGAAATCAAGCAACTTAAGCGAAGTCGTATTCCTATAATCAAAGTGCGATGAAACTCTAAAAGTGCGACCAGAGTTTACATGGGAACGCGAAGATAAAATTCGTGCTAAATATCCTCATCTGTTTTCAATCATCTCTTCGAAATTCAATTAAATCTCGGGACGAGATTTCTGTAAGGATGGGGGACTATAACAACCCGTAATTTTCATAAATGTAAATATCCATCTATTAAGTTAGATGATGTACAATCTATCAGTTATATATGAACTCACCTTTTTCAGGGAAATTTTTCGCTTTATTACATTACTTACTTTGCCAATATCTCGATGTACAACATTTCTTGCATAACTAAAGTTAACGGGCTCAGGCAACCTACATATGGCAATCCTATCTTCATATATGTCAAGCAATCATCATAATATATTAAGTCAATATCATAATATCATTTTTACAAAGTACATTATTCCTATAATGTACCATTCGCAACGTTATATCAAAACGGGCTTTAAACCGTTATCGGATGCCTCTAAACCCTAATTTCATAGAAGGTTAACATCTAAAGTGAATGTACAAGCTACTAAAGAATATGTACAACTAATATAACATCTCAATTGAAATATAAATTCTCTTCAAATCAAAGTACAAGTCATTAAAAGCTTAATGTATAAGTCATTAAGCAAGATCTCCAAAATAGCCATTTTACCTCCGTTGTCATTCTAATTTCTTCACCACCACTTTTGTATAAGCTACTATACTCATTATACAATGTTTAAACCCTAATTAATCTATTCATAAGCTTTCATACCTATTTTTACACTCAAAACCCTAATTCAAAACCCTAAACCCTAAAACCGAGCTAGTTTCTAAACCATGACTCGTTTCTTCATTTTTACCCAATGTAAACCTAAACCAACACCCAATTAAGTTATAATAACTTAGTTTACAACATTATTAATCATATTCCATTATCATTTCATCATTTTCCATCAACTATATGCAAATCAAATCCAAGAAACCCTAATTGTGCCCTAATTGGAACTTTGACCCGTTTACTCATTTTCTACCCATTTTAACCCAAACCACCTATCAAATTTTGATTATAATCCTTAATATAAGTCTTAGGATCAGTAACCTATCATTCTTAATCAAATGTACATGAATTACAAGCTAGAAAACTCAACCCAAACCCTAATGAGCCCTAAATGTACCCGTATACACTTTTCTTTCATTTTAACCCATTCCAAAGTCCTATATTGCAATCAAGCACCTCCATGACTAAGCTACTTCATCCCTAAGCTGCTTACAAGCACCTCCTTTCATTCTTTATGTTTAAAAATTGCACATGGCTTCCTTGTTCTTCCTTGTATAGCCGCGACATCACCAAGACCAAAACACCTCACCAAAGCTACTTCCTAGCTTATACAACACATCTACTAGCTTCTCAACATCCCTACCTAGCTTGTACACATTCCCCGTCTTAGATTTCAAGCATACCTTAAGCCTTAAGGATCATATGACTATAAATAAGAACCTAAATCATTCATTTTTCTTCATCCCCCACTTCCTCCTCTATAACCCTTACATAGAAGCAATCCTTTGCTCTAATAGATCCTAAGAGGTCCTAAGAAGGCTCAAGTTCAGAAAGGAAGAAAAAGAAACCAAGAAAAGAAGCCCGGGAGTCGTTATTCTAGGCGTACGAAGCTAAAAGTCTTGATTCCGACCCGTTTCCAAGCTATAAGCTCAAAACCAGGTTCTCTAAGCTTATATTCTATATTCATACCTTTATAATGTTCATATGATCATGCTAAAATCATAATATAAAGCTTTAAACACAAAAACCTATGTGTTATACCTTTTTGATCCAAAACCGTACACCCGAAATCCTAATTTCATGTTTTTACTTAATCTATAAGCTAAGCTTGTAAACTATTGCTATAATCTATCCCAATAAGCTTAACTAACATTAAAATAATTTCTTTGATAAGTCATGAAAGAATTTGAGCTTAAAACCCGCGCGTTTTCATTTTAAAACCCTAATTTGACCCGTTTTACTTTTTAGCTTAACGAATCGTTAAATTAAACTTGCATTATGTTAAATCTTCATATTTTAGTTTCATACCTTATAAAAATTATTGAAATGTTAAAATAAGCCATGCATGACAATTGACATGTTTTGTAATTATAATCCATGCAAGGGTATATATCGTAAATGTTCATAAACTTATAATAAAAGTACTAAATATCATTTATCAAAAGTATAACCTATAGGGGGTGCTATTATGTCACTTTTTAAAGTACAAGGTTTACTGTAATATCCAATAAAAGGTAAAGGACAAATCGTAAAAAATCAAACCCCAGGGTCTACTTGCAATTTTCCAAACCCCAGGGTCTAAAATGTAACATTTTGAAAAAGTATAAAATCATATCCAAAACATTATATGACATAACTTTAATTAACGCTCCTCGTGCTTAACATCTCTAGATATTGAATAAAATGCTTAAAACTGCTTATGTTCTAATCCTTATATCATTCATCATCGATGTGCTTTCAAAAATCATGTCCCGGATCTATATCATACCACAATACTAGGGAGCTTCATATTAAGGAGTTTCATCTTGGTATTACGTTCTGACTGAGTTGTTGGGTTTACGATTTAAAGTGCCCTAGCTCCTCAAACGTTTACTGAATGACTTCTGAATTATGATGGCCCGAACGGTGTTATGATAATTTTTATATCAAAACCAACATCGATATCCAAAAACTTATATATTCAATCAAACTAAGACTTGACATATATTACCCCAGGTTGCCCGTGTTGAAGCCGTTACTATTCATTTCATATACATTGCTATCAATTTCCCTATAACTGTTCAGGTGAGTTCATAGCCTCGCATTTCAATCTTTTTATAAACCCGCGAGGGGGATACATGCTATAAACATGAATGCAATTATTTATGTATGTTATTTCAATTTACTATTGCCTAAGTAACTGCTTTGCCTTTAAGTCCCCATAATCATGAACCGTTAATTACTCTCCGTAGTAAGCGTGAATGATGTGAATAGATCTATTTGGGCTGGACTCCCTGTTGGTGTACCCAGTTACGTGTAACCAATTGCACATCATTAGAAATTACGCGGGTATTTTGGCAAAGGTACCCGTAGGGGCAATAATGTATTACCATACCCTAAGGCTTCGAATTCATGAGCTAATGGCAATAATAATTATGTTTTTCAATACTGGGTGTATATCAACGTAACCTAAATATCGCATTTGCATTCAAATTATATTACTTAAACCTATGGATTTCACTCAACCTTTGTGTTGACTTTTTAGCATGTTTATCTCAGGTAATTGAGCAAGTTACGGTACGAAGTGGCATGGACTCGAAGATGGCTGAACTGTTATCATTCAAACATGATGTTTTAGATTTTGGGACCTGCATTTTGTAAAAACTCTGAATATAATGAATGATAACTAAATTCTTCCAACAATGTCTTTTTTGAGTAGTTTTCTATGATTATGATTGTTGTATCCATGAAGTAATACCCCAGATTAGCTTCCGCTGCTATATTGTAAAAATAGGGGTGTTACATGTAATGGCTCAGTTATTGTTCTTTCTAATTTAGCCTTACAGGAGGCCTTGTGTTGCTTACCCTTTTTGGCAGGCAACACATGTATGGTTATTTTTAAAAAACCTTAGAAGGTAGACCTCTTACAAGGTTTCCCTTTACAAGTTTGTTTAAGTTTTTAAAATTTATATGACATAACCTCTTGTGCTACAATTTAGATTTATCAGATGTGGCTTTTGCAATCAAACAAGTATAATCTTTTGCAGGAGCAGGTGTCTCCATATCAAACCTGTACATATTATGTTGCCTAGGGACTTTTAGAAGTATCTGATTTTCATCAGGCATTAATAAAGACAGGAGACACAACAAGACATTCATTTTCTAGTAAAAAGAACCCTTGTGCTGCTTATCAACAGATTTGTGATATGAGAAAATGATTAAAATAACCCAAGTTCTTTTACAAAAGATACACTATCAACATCTAAATACCAATACTTATTCTGCCTATAACAGATAAGTAATCCTTTGCTACCTCAAAGTAACAGATCGTCCCTTTGCATTCTCAAAATCATCCAGTGATCCTTGTTACTCCATTCAATGTGGCCCTGAGCTCCCACTATTAAATTATACCTCTGTCCTT
The DNA here is from genome assembly GCA_026074375.1 of Tanacetum coccineum. Lineage (NCBI taxonomy): Eukaryota > Viridiplantae > Streptophyta > Magnoliopsida > Asterales > Asteraceae > Tanacetum > Tanacetum coccineum. The sequence goes on along the minus strand of BQNB010133899.1, from coordinate 10,524 downwards.
CATGTTCATTGAGTGGATGATCCTGCACATGAAAAAGAGAAAATAGTTTATTCCTCTTAGGGACCCAGGCCTTTTTCAGGCTTGGGTCTGCCTTGTGGTCCTGTGAGCAATACTTTTCGGAATAAAAGTGGATCCACTAATTACAATTGAGTTTGGTCTCGTTTCATCCAATTATAACCTTCAGATGTCTTAACACAGTGCCCCAATTTCCCTATCCAACATGAGTATAAACAATTTTTGCTGGAATTTTCTAACAATGGTCCCCTTCTCACAGTTGAATGTGATTTGAAAAATTACTTTCTTTGATTAAACTTATTTCACCTGGGGTCTTACAGGACGAAAACTGTTTGAGTTACGGGTATTGTTATTGGTTTTTAGCTTAAAACATATTAATATTAAAACTACCAGTATTCATATTAGACCTGACAGAATTAACATTTTGCCTAACAAAATTAACAGTGTCCCTACCAGTATTAATATTAGGTCTAACAGAATTAACATTTGCCCTACCAGTATTGAGTTGTACTAGTCTAGGTACAAAGTGATTAGCATGATTTACCCTGTTTGCATTGTTCCATACTGGTTTGGCCACCCCATTACCAGTATTAAAAACCCTTGTTTTCGTAAGCTCAGCCTCTCCTGCCATTTTCTTTTCATTAAAAGTCCACAATCTCTGATCAAATGACTAGGCTCCCCACAAACAAAAACACATTTTCTGATGAAAAGAGTAACCTTCCCCTAGTTTTCTTTCCATCATTTCATCCCAATTCTTTCCGTTAACTTTATGTGTCTCTTGATTTTTCATTTGTTGCCTAGGAGTTTTACTTGTTACACACTAGGTTCAAACTTCTTTTGATTCAGACACAACTTTTTCATTAGTTATTACAGACTTAGACGTAGACATCTCATTTGGTACACTTATACTTTCTGATTCAGACTCAGAAGAGTGCTCAGAGGTATTTCCACAAGATCCTTCACTGTCATTTGATTGACAGGTAGAATGCTCAGTAGAGTTGTCATCTGAGTCACTAATTTCAGGCTTTTGAGGTCCCTTTTTACCATAAACATACAAAGAATCATCAATTTCCTCTTGTGGTTTAGGAGTATAGTCTCCAGTTAATGGATGTGGAACTCCTTTGAAACTATTAGTCTTTGTAAATCTACTGTACAAAGGTTTGTTAATATAGTCTTCTTCTGTACACTTGAACACAGATCGATTCATTTCTTCCTCATAGCTTAAAACCTCATTGTTTGATTTTATTTCATACCCTAAGCCAACTTTACTAGTGGAACTCATACCAGAATCAATTAATTTCCAAAGGTTTTTAGAAGAATCCTTCCATGAATCTACTATTTTCTTCAATTGTTCCTTTTCTTTTACAGCTTTCATTCCTATTCTCCTATATCTTTTAAGCTTTTCATCTTTTGCATATATTTCATTTGCTTGAAATGTAAGCTGTTCATTTAGAGATAATTGCTGCTTTTGAAAAGTAACAATTTGAGCTTCTAATTTCTTAACAGCTAGAGTATAGGCAAGTATTTTTGCTTCTTGTTCACCTAACTGATTCATTTGTTCATCACACAGTGTTTTAAGCTTATTATATGAATCAATGCAAGTTTTAGAACATCATGATACCTCATTATTTGAGCTAATTTCCATGAGTGCATGATTTATCTCTTCTTCCTCTACTGTATGTTCTCCCCAATTGACAACACCATCATCCATAGTCAGCAAACAGTTCTAATTTTGCTCTTTCTTTCTAGCTCCTTAATCTTGATAAAAGGAGTCTCTTTTCTTTCCATCATTTATCCCCTTGGATGGGCATTCTCTAGCAAAATGACCAGTGTTGAAACATTTGAAACATTCAAGCTTCTTTTTGTCAAAATCAACACGTTTGTTTCCATCAATCCTGACTCTTCTTCCAGTCTTCTTATAAAACTTCTTCATTCGAATAGTGATAAGTGTAGAATACACATATCCGTTTGTACCTAAAATAACCCAATTAAACCCAAAAATGGCAAAAATATGCTTGTATTTATGTTTTGTGTGTGCAGGTACGGATAAATCAAAAACCACAAGAAAACAGTCAAAAACAGGCAAGCACGGACACGAGAATCAGAAGAATACAAAAAGAAGCCAAAGAATCAAAGCCGAAGCCAGAAAAGTCAAGCCTCAGTCAAATCCAGTCAAAGAAAAGTCAATCATTGGTCAACAAAAGTCAACAAGTCCCACAATATTCCATTTTAGCCCTCAAAGTTTCACAAAAATACAAAAATAGCCCCTCACCTCTAATTGGGCCTTACCCGGATCTAATAAACCCATTACTAGCCCACTTCCTTTTTAAATAAACCACAAGGACTGATTTTGCAATTGTCGAAAGTTATTTATAACTAGAAAAAGGGAAAAAGAAAGACAAGGGCCATTTGTGTCATTCTCCAAAAGTCAAACGACTTTTAACCGTTTTCAGTTATAAAGAAAGGGCGCCAAAAGTTACTATTCATCCATCGTCCCCTCTTTCACCCACAGTCAAAAAAACAAAGGGCTTATGGAAATTAAAGGGTTAGATGGTCAATTAAGGAGCTCATAAGTGCAAGGCAAGGGTCAAATCAGTCTTTCCAAGGGGATACTTAACCTATCTCAAGCTCACCTTACACGTAGCAATGGAGAAAGCACAAATTTATGTGGGTTTTACACTAAAATCACTCACAAAAGAAGCACAATGACATCCATAAGAGAATGACACGCTGGCAATCTTCAGGTGTCCACAGCTTGATCAAACGGCCACAATTGATGCTCAAATGATTGAAGATATGATTGGCCAGGATTAAAAGGATTGGAGAGCAAGGCAAGAGGGCTAGAATCTTCCTTAGCAGCCTATAAATAGGGCCTCACTTCTCACACACACACCATCTAGTTTTTTAGTAATTTTTAGTCTAGCTTAATTTCGTAAATTTTACTTAAATGTTTTGTAATCTTTTAAGCAATGTAATCAGTTTCTTCTATTAATGAAATTCAGTTTTAAAGCTTTTTAAATCTCACTCTTAAGCTCTCATTTAAATTCTCAAATATTTAGCTTAATGGAAGGGGAGTCAAAATTGGATGGACTCCCATGGACTTACACCCTAGCTTAATAAAAAGCTAGGGAGCTTGTAGCTGCTCTTAATTGAGACCTTTTGTTTAGCTAAAGGTTCAAGTAAGCTTCTCTTCTCCTTCTTCTCTAATTTCAGTTTAAAATTCTTAGTTATAGCTTATATGTTTTTCTTTGCTTATTTGCTTAATCTCTTTGCTTATTAGTATTTATTTGCATTTTATCTAGCTTAATCATCATAGTTGTTTATCTGATTTTAATTTTCTTAGTTTGAATCATAGATTTACATATATTTGTCTTTAAAACTCTTAAAAAACCAAAAATAGTAGAGATTAGCTTAATTGTAGATTATAGCTTAATACTGTTGTTGATTCATGTTTGTTAGGGTAGATTTAAGCTAGTACTTATCTGGTAGTTAATGCTTATTAATTAGATGTGCATTTCAAAGCTACTCAAACATGTCATCACTTTAAAGGGGTGTTTGGATTAAGCTAGTTTGACCACAATAAGTCAATTTGATTTGTGCAAACACTTTGAGTCAGTTGAGTTTTTCTAAAATATTAAGTTTCCAAAAGATTTCAGAGTTTAGATTGCTAAATTGAAAAAGTTATGGTTTATAATGTTGAATCTAGCACCAGGGGAATTTAACTTGAAATTTCACTTGTGCAAATTTTGATCTAAGCTTTCAAAGGCTTAGATCTTGCTTGCATTTTACTTGCACACTCTACTTGAGTGTTTCTAAGTGCTAAGTTTCCCTTAGGAAACCTGCATTCTTAACTTTGCACTTGTGCAAAGTGCATCAGTAGGAACTAAAGAGTTCCTACTGTCACTTTTAGCCAGATATTTAGCTAGGAAATTCTAGGATTTAGCTTCTTAGATCCAAGTAAGATTAAGTTTAGCTATAGTTTATTATAGAATTAGTCTTAATTTGCACTTTCTAGCTTATTAGTTTAACTTAATTTTGCTGTCATTAGTCACTAAAAAACCTCAAAAGCCAAAAACAGTAGGTTAATTAAGTAGATTGTTATTTAGTTAATTTTAGCTTATGATCCTAGTTTTTATAGCTTATATAGACAGATTATAAGTAGCTTTATCAATTCTCAAAAGTTTAAAGTCTAGATTTGCCTTTTAAGGATTTTAGCTTATTTGGATTTTTGCTTATTGCTTTGGATTTCTGAGTTTGCTTAGTTCATGCTCAATTTCAGTTGCTTAAAAGTATTTCCAGCTTAATTTTCTTTTCCTACATAGATTAAGCATCTCATAAGCTTCCTAGAACTCTTTTCCTTTTTCATTTTGAGCTTAAAATGAGCTTGTTACAAGCTCTTAAGTGAGAATAAGCCCAAACACCCACTTCCTGTGACAGCTTATTGATAAGCTGTTATTGAGCTTATTAGTCAGTTTTAGCTTATGTTCCTTTTATTAAAAATGCTTAATTTTGTGTTTTCTTTAAGTCCCAACTTTTAGTTTTTCAAAAAAAGTAAAAAAATAAAAAATGGCAAAAAAGGGTGTTGCCCACACTCGAACCCACGACCTCCCACACACAACACATATACCTTAACCAGTTTGCTACATTAGCTCATCCATTCGTATATTACCAAATCAAATATTAGTACACGTTTTAATTTCTTTTTTTATAAATAAGCCGTAGCTTAATAAGCTCATTTGAGAGCTTATTCGTTTAGCAAATTAGATTTTCTTATTTTTCTTATAATCCTGCTAGTGTTTAGGACTTTTCTTGAATTTTTCAGATTTTTCTAGCTTTTATTTTATTTTTAATCATTTTTCGAAAGGTAAAATCTTATAAAATACATAAAAAATAGAAAAAAGTTTCAGAAAAATAGAAATTTTTTTTTTTAGTTTTATAAAAAATAGCTTTAGGTTTACATCCAGAAAAATCATTTTTACACTTTTTAGATCTTAAATTTCATTTTCGAGCTTTAATTTTAAATTTTAAAAATAGGATTTTAAAAATAAAAATAGTTAAAAATAGTTTTCTTTGTTTTTATAATATTTTAGACTTTTCTAAGCTTAAAAATCATTTTTCCAAATTTTTAGAACTTAATTTGCTATTTTTTAAGATTTAATTAGATTAAATTAGTTTTTAATTCATAACAAATTCAAAAATAATCAAAAAAAAAATATTTTTCTTTTTCCTAAAATTTTCTTTTGTCCTATCTTAGGTTTAGAAATTTAGTTTGCATTTTTAGGAATAAAATTTAGTTTACTTGCTTAATTGTCGCGTTTTATTTGTTTCCCGTATTAGTTTAATTGTTTTTAATTGTCCATTTTAATTGTTGCTTTAGATAATCAAATCATCCATTTGCTCATTCAAATCAGAATCCGGACTTAAACGAGGATTCAATTTCACTGGTCGTTGGGGAAACGACCCGGGTGATCATATTTGCCCGGTTTAATATACGTATTATATATTATATTATATATATTTTTGAGAGTGAATTTTATTAAGGGTAACTTGGTAATTTTCTTAATTTCTCTTGTGGAATATTATTTTATAGTATATTTTAGGTATATAAAACTGCTATCAGCTTTCTCCCCGTAGGAATTCACCCATTACCCATACCCTTGTGGTATCACCAACCTAGCGTTGGTCTTTTCATTTCATCATTTAGCTTCCTCCCCGTAGGGATTTACCCATTATTGATACCCTTGCGGTATTACTAACCTTACGTTAGTTTTTACTTTTCATCATTTGGCTTTCTCCCCGTAGGGATTTGCCCATTACCTTTACCCAGCATTGGACCCAAGCTATTGTGACAACAGTGATCAAACCAATTTAGTTTAACCAATAGTGTTAGCATAACTAGGTGTTATGTGATTTTAGTTAGTGTGCAAGATTCAATTAGTGCATTTAATATTGTGTGATAAGGTATATGAGTTGCAATTGATATGTGAGAAGTTTCAATTTAGATATTTAGTCATTTCATTTCTTTGGAAATGGTGATTTTTGAGATAGTCATTCGTTGGTCATTTCGTAGTTCGTAGCAGTTAGAAATAATTTGTGGAAGTAAGCATCGTTAATTTCGATTCAATATTATTAGGTAAATTTGGATGCAATGATTTAATTATATAGTGAGTAATAAAAATATTTGAGGCAAAATATATGTAAAAATATATTTTATAGTTGGAATTTATGTGTAAGCATTTAAGGGTTTCAAGTAAATATGTAATTTAGTAAAAATATATAATAAATGTATAAAATATATGTGCCAAAAAATATAATATATATATTATAGGGGTGTTTGGATCGGCTAGAAACAAGGAAAAAGGAAGGGAGAAATCCAAGTTTGATTAGGAAACAAATCTTTTTTATATTTATCTTAAAACTAGTATAAATACTCCCTTAAACCTAAACCCTAGATCATTATTTTTCTTCTCCCTCTCCCTTTGTGTTGACATTCATCAAGAACAAGAAGAAAACCATCAAAAAAAATTCAAGAGTTTTCAAGGTGTAAGAATCGTGTCTTTCAGGGTTAAAGGTTTTCGATATAAACCCTAACTTAATCTTTTCTTAATTCAATTAATTATAACTTTTTAATTGGCGGAATTAGGGTTTCATAAAAATTCAGTAAACATATTAGTTTGATCATTAATAATCAATTAGGGTATGATTAATATCGTTTGGATGCGTTTATTTAGGTTTAATTGTTGTTAAATTCGGAATTAAAACTGGGCAGATATTTAGGTCAACTTGTACGTGTCATAACAGGCACAACTTGTACGTGCGATCATAAACTCTATCATATGGATAGAGCTTTATGCTCGCGTTCTTGTACTAAATTTGAAGTCTGACATAGAGTCTACTTTCTAACCCAAGTGGTTTCGTGAAATAAAAGTTAGCAGAAGTCAGTCAAAATATTTTTATAAATTCATTGTCGAATCTGAGTTTTTTGGTCAGATTTTGGGTTGTGTTTATGAGGTCAAAAACCATATCAAAACATCTTTTTAATTGATGAAATTTGAATTGGAGTAAGTTTTAGGTTTCTATGAATTTATGGAATTTTTATAGATTTTTCCCAAGTATCTAAATAGGTCTGGTCAAGTCAAACTTTTTGGTGTGCATCAGATCTGAATATGGACATTTTGTGTTGTCGATTTTTTTTTTAAAATAGTTAAACTTATTTTTATTGGTTGGGAATATTACAGTAGCTTCATAACTCACTGAAGATAACGTCTTCCGAATTTAGGAGTCCAAAGATGTTTTTGGTATTTTATAAAAATTCATAAAGTGACTTCAAAATTCTGCAAAAAACTGAATATGTGAACACAAGTCTAAAACACGTATAGAGCTTGGATAATGTGTAGAACCATGATGGGATAATAGTAAATTTAATTTAGACATTAGTATCCATCGATTGAAAGGTTACATGGATAGGGCCATAAAGCCGTGACCATGTGTAACTCGTTCATTATGATTTTGTAGATTGTTGCTTGGATTATTAGCGCGCTAATTGTGAAGCTTGAGGTGAGTTTCTCATAGCCCCTTTTTAAATGTTTTCTTGGAGTGGAAATGGATACAAAATTATTTTAAAATTGTTTTCAAGTTATTTTTCTATGCTAATTATGTGAGTTTCTCGTAGCCCCTTTTAAATTTTTTTCCTGGGGTGAAAATGGATACAAAACTGTTTTCAAATTATTTTGCTATGCTACTTATGTGAGTTTCTCTTAGCCCCTTTTTCTTATGTTTTCCTGGGGTGAAAATGGATACAAAATTGTTTTCAAATTATTTTGCTATGCTACGTATGTGAGTTTCTCATAGCCCCTTTTTAAATGTTTTGTTGGGGGTGAAAATAGATACAAAATTTGTTTTGAAATATATTGTGAGTTTCTCGTTGCCCCTTTTTAAATGTTTTCTTGAGGTGAAAATGGATACAAAATTTGTTTTAAAATGTATTGTAAGTTTCTCGTAGCCCCTTTTTAAATGTTTTCCATGCTGTGATTAAATGATTTTGAATTGTTTTATTTTGGACATGGTTTATTTAGTTATTCCTGTGGTACAATTATGTGTGCAAGTTTACATGATACATATGTAGATACATGGATACATGAGTTGCTTGTGCCATTCTAGCCAAACGTGGTAACTCTTATAATAGATGATACATGGATACAATGCTAGCTTATTATTGTGATGTCGGATCGGGGGTAACGCCTACTGATAACGCTCTAAATATACATAAAATATCCCTCGAAAAATATAGGAAATATATATGTTAACACATGAAATATTGCATGTTTGGTTGTTTGTTGGTATAATAATTGTTTCAGGACCATGAATGACGAAAAGGACTAAAAGTGCAAAGATATTCCGTTAAAATACACTACAGTTATCAATAGAAGGATCTAGAAGTGAAGAGTTAATGAAAAAGAGCCAAAGTGCGGCGCACTTCCTTGAAGTGCGGCGTACTTCAAAGTGGGTTAATGCAATTTAATTTACACGCCAAGTACGGCACACAATTTTATTTGTGCAACATACTTCTCCTGTGGTTACTCCAAAATCATAATGATTGCAATAATTAGGCAACCCTTGGTTTGATTCCTTCCAACAACTGAAGCACCATCTAGGGCTATATAAAGGGCACGAATTCTGGGATCAGATCATCCCATTCTACTTCAATCTATCATATCTTCAAGTAGGAAAAGTATTAGGAAAGTTATAAGGAAGTTCTAGTAGGAATTGTTAAAGAACTACCTTGATCTTCATCATTTCCAGGAGTATAATCATTCAAAGAAGTTACTTTTGATCTCAAAGAAGCTGTGGAAGAATTGTTATTAGTTGAAATTTCGGGTTTATATTGTTTTGTTCGAAGAAAGTTCTTGTAAGAATCATATAATTTGCTTGTCGAATATGTATAAACACGTTATCCTTATTGAATATAATGTTTTCTGAATCTATTATTCTTGTTATGTGTTTTGTTTCTATGATTATGGAGTAGTCTATCATGTTTATTTAGGAATCATGAGGGTATTACGGATCAAACTTGGATAAACTAATGACTTTTTGGAGTTAACAAATATAAACTTGATATTTTTATACTTGGATCCTTAATCATCATTTGATCACCACTTAGTCCGGATATAGGTCGAAAGACTCCGACTTTGTGCTTGGTTTCTAGTTGTTTTTCTATGAACAACTCAATCTTAGCCTTGTGAGGATTGGTTAGTTAAATTCTCATTAACCCAAGAATAAAAAGGTTTAATGCTTAACCTCATGTTTAATGAACTTGGTAGAGCAAGTTTATATTTATTATTTCCAAAACGTGAATCAAACTTAAAGCATTTTTCATAATTAAAAATAAATGCCGAAAGGATTTTTCATTATGAGAAATACACAATCTTTTAAGTAAACTACCTGTTTTCTCAATCGATTATGCGAAAATTCATTAACCCGTTATCTTCCAAGTTTGTTCTTATTTACTCTTGTCTCCCATATAAACATTGTTTTTATATCTTGAATTTCATCCTTATCTTTAGATCGTGACAGTCTATAAGATAACTTTTCGTAAAACAACCTGACTTTACTTAGAATTACCAATCCTGTGGAACGACCTGGTCTTACCTAAAATATTATACTACATACGTGGGTTATACTTTTACCCGTGTGTTTTCGTCTAATAAATCGGTATTTTCAGCCATTATAAATTTAAAGCTTTTGAAACACATCAAAAGTTATTGGCGCCGTTGCCGGGGATTGAAATCATTCTTAGTTAAGTCATTGCTGTTTTACAAACCAAATTTTCAAAATCGCCGTCTAGTTTTCTGGCAAACTGACCCAAAAAAATTATTTTTCTCAGAAAGTGCGTCACACAATACCTTTGTGCGCCGGTTTTTCTGCAATTCTAGAAAGTACGCCGTACTTACTCCAAATACGCCGCACTTCCTGCACTTTTTCATAAACAGAAAATTTCAAAACCAAAAACCTATTTTCAAACTGTAAAATCAACACTGAAAACATGTGGATCTTTTTCCTTATGTGCTTATTTGTTGAATTCTTGTATTGAAGTAATTTATATTCTAAAATCAAAAAAACTAAAAAATATTGCCTTGTGTCTTTCTTGTTTAAATTTATTAGTGTTTATATATTTATCTTATTTGCCCAATGTTACTTATCTGATTATGCTTATTTAAAAAGGGAAATTGAAAATTTAATGGAAATCAAAATAAAATTTTATGACCTCAATCATTGCTATATGATTATATATACATTTAATGAAAAGATAATTGATGTCTTTAAATTGTTTATTAAGATTAATTTTAAAGTAATAAAAAGAAAACGTTTTAAAAATTTAGAAACTGAAATTTATAAAAGTACGGCGCACTTACTCCCAAGTACGCCGGTTTTTTTGGAAAAACATAAAAAACTTGAAAAATCTCAGGAAGTACGCCACACTTACTCCATAGTGCGACGCACTTTACCACC
>BQNB010133898.1:0-15834 GCA_026074375.1 Tanacetum coccineum | reverse complement strand
CTTTTGAAACCCAAAAACCCAGGACAAAATCACGGGGTAACTTCACCCCTTTTACCCTGCACCTCAAAAACCCCATGGTCAAACCTCTCCCCCCTCCTCCACTTAAACCCTAATCCCATTTGGCAATCCCACAATCCCCCAAGCCTAATCCAACGGCTAAGATTGATAAGATTGAAGGGTCTAGATTGCTTTGGGCTGTTTACTCACACAACAAACACAAAGACACATCTATAAAAGAAGAAGAAGACGTAGTCAGTTGGAGAGTAGTTAGTTGTTTTTATTTTCAATTTTTAGTTTGTATTTTGTCGAATTTAAGCTTTTTCTTTCAAAGTTTTTAGCAATTAGCTTTTAAGCACTTGTACTCTCTTCCTTTTTTCTTGTACTTCATCATTTTAGCAATAACATTCAGTTTACAAGCTTCTTGTGTTCTTTGATTTCAATTTGAAGTTGTTTTCATCAAATAAGCTCTAAATAAGCTCATTTGAGCTTATTACTGTTCATAAGCTCAAATTCAGTCAAATATTGTTTATATTCATTCCTTTACTAATTTTCATCAATTTGAATCAAGAGAATGATTACTTAAGGATTTGTGTTCAATTTTGGAAGCAACAAGGTAAATAAGCACTTACTAGCTTATTGAGCTTAAAGCTCGGGTTTAGAGGCAAGGTGCCATTTAGGATCACCTAGACTCTACTCTTGGATGTCTAGGTGAAGAAGATTCCACAATTTCAGGTTGTACTCTCTAAAATTCAATTTAGCTTAATCATAGCTTAACTCAATTAGCTTATTTCCTTATTTTTCTTTGTGCCTAATCCTGTTTAGATTTGTTGAATTAGTTTTAATATGCATTTGTTTTAAATTTCTTGTAGCTAGGATTCATCTAGTTCACCTAATCTTCATTTCTGTCATAGTTAGTATCATAGCTTAATAGAGTAACTAGCTTCTTTCTAAACATAAGCTTAGTATTTTAGTTTAAAAATAGCTTAAGTAGGTCATTTCAAGTAAAAGTGGATAAAAAGCTTAAGCTGTTTTAGCTTTTAGACAGATTTTAAGCTCAATCTAGTTTTGACAGCATTAGTTAGGGAGTGTTTGGATTTAGCCTTATTTGACTTTTTAAGTCAACATTACCCTGTCAAAGCTCTTCATTCAGTTGAGTTTAGTCATAATATCAAAAGTTAAAAAGATTTTAAGAGTTAGTTTGAAGAATTTAAAAATTTTGAGCTTAAAACCTTTACATTAGCACCAGGGCAATTTAAGTGAGTAGTGCCTTAGAATTCAGAGGTTTTTAAGTTTTTTTAATGTTCAAATTAGGTGATAGTAATCTTATTTACATGTAGTGAGTGAGCTTATGAGCTTTAGGTGAGGAGATTTGACTCCCACTTTATCTTTGGTCATTTACATCAGCATACAGCAGAATTAACTGCTGTTACTTCTCAATTTTTAAGCTCTATTTTAGAACTAATAAGTAGGAGTTAGGTTTAGGAGTTAAGCACTTGTTTAGATCTATAGTAGCTTAATTCAGATAAGCTTGTAAGTTCTATTAGTAAGCTCTAATCTTAGCTTATTTTCACCTGAAAAGTAGCATAGCAGCAAAGTAGACTTATAGCTTAATTCCTCTTGATTTTTATTTTCTAGTTTTCATTTTGAAAATCCTTTTACCTAGGTTGATTCAAGGTAAGTAGCATAGTTTATTTCCAAAGTTTTAGCTTTTGAAGTTTAGAAATAAGCAGTTTAGCTCTTTAGCAAAAGCTTATTTCAATATTAAGCAAGAACTTGCACTTTTCCATTTCAATTTACTTGTAAATTTTGTTAAGACTCAGCCTTTTTCTTTTTAGAATTATTAAGTACACATCTTAAGCACCATTTAGCATCTTTTAGTTTTTAATTTCATCTAGAAATAAGCTAGTTATAAGCCAAAATCTTAGAAAGCTCTTAAAGCCTTAGTTACTGTAACAGAATCTAAATTGCTTATTTTCTAGCTTATTCTGTGGACAAAAGTCAAAAGTGCTTTTGTTAATGTTGTAGAGAATAAGCTAGTCTATAAGTTTGTAGTTTTAAGTTTTTGCTGAATCTCATTTTTCAATAAGCCAAAAATAAGCCATAAGCGTAGGGTATGGGGATAGAACACTTGGCCCGGGTGAGCAAGTACACGTACCCAGTACCAAGCGATACCAACCCCCGTTCTTACAAACATACTCTACCACTTGCGCCACTTATCTGGTTGTTCCGTTAAAGACCCAAGGCGTTTGGTACTATTTATGAATGTTTATTTGGGGTTATAAATTGTAATAAGCAGAATAGCTTTATTTTCGACTTATTACCCTTCAGCTTATTTGTCATGTTTTTTTTCCATTTTTATTGCCCGTAGGAACTTAAAGAGTAAGTATTTTTTATTGAAAATTTTTTCAGAGATTTACATGAGCGTTTTAATATTGTTTATATAAATTAATTTAGTTCAAAAGTTTATAATTTATTCATAGAAAAAATACAAAAACATCTAAAAAATATTTTGCTTGTTTTAGAAAAATTTTCCGTGTTTTGTCCATCTAGTTAGTAGGAAAAAATATTAAAGAATTTTCGTAGGTCCATCTTTTACATACTTTTTACTTTTTAAAGAACGGTCCGGGTACGTGATTTTGTTTTGACAGTGTCTTTTTTTTGGGGTCAAACGAATCCTTTATTCGTCTTATCTTTTTTCATTCTTCGTATTAGATCCCTAGAGTAGGTTTAGAAGCAAAAATTTCTTCGAATTTATTTTTAAAATTTTTTAGGTTATCACCTTTTGGTCGGGATTCGGGCCCAGAAATCGTTTTCGAGTTAAATTTCATAATCGCTAGGTTTTTCTTAATATAACCGTTTTTTTTTTCGTTATCGTTTAATTTGAATTTTTCACTATCCCAAATCAATTCTTTCATTCAAACTCCCAAAAATTTTCGGATTGTTATCGGATTTTCCATTTCGCAGCCTCAGTTGGGGATTTACGACCCGGGAACATTCTATACAACTTTTCTCTAATCATTGCTCTTTCTGTTTTGATTTTTATACTTATTTATATATTATTATATTTTATTATATATTATAAAATAATTACAGTGTGAATATCACCAATCACTTCACGATTAAGTGATCTCTTACTGTTTTCCTCCAACATAAAAAGCTTTGTCGGTACAATAATGGATTTCACATCTTAAACGGAACAGGCTAATGGTTCGTCGACATATCACTTCTTCAAGTTGATACTAAACATATTGTGAACGCTGCTAAGCTCTTGCGGAACTCAAGCTTATAAGCAAACGGATCCAACCTGTTCCAACACCTTGAAAAGGTAATCATATCAGAGGTTTAACTTCCCCTGTTTTGCCACAAAATGTATCTACCCCTGCCAAGGCTAAACCTTAAGCATAACCTTATCTCCAACTTGAAAATTCCATCGGCTTACGCTTTACATCGGCGTAACGCTTTTGTCATCACGCGCGTGGACTTGAATATTTTGCCTTGATCTGAATGATTTTCTTAGTCGTCTCTTGAAACAATTTCTGATCCAGTGAGTTGACTTCTCCAACCTCTCACCTCGGCCCAACAAACAAGGTTGAACGACACTTTTTGACTGGAATAAATGCCTTCAAACGTGCAGCCTAATGCCTAGCTTAATACTATTGTTATAGAAAACTCGACTAGAGTTGCAAATGGATAACCCAACCCTTATCCAAATTCATCACAACAAAGCAACAAAATATCCTCGAGATTAGAGAATAGTCTCTCTTTTGTCCGTCAATCCGCGGATGATATGCCTACTCATAATCCAGCTATACCTCAAAGCCCTCGAAGTGAACCTCCAAAATTTGAGAGCGATCTAGGGTCTCGATCACATATGATTAAGACATGTATCCCGATAACCATCGTGACCACCTCCCTTTAGGTACATTCGTGCCCAAACTTTTCCATAAGATCATTTCCCCTCATTGGTACAAATATGCTTATTAGTAGTCAGTCAACAATCAAACAAATGATGTCATAACCTTGTGAAGACTCAGGAAGCTTCACATGACGAAAATTCCTATCGTGATAGATATCCCACATCATTGAGTAGCTCGGTGTACCAACAACCCGATGCCTTTGGTGTTCAGCCTTGTCCTTAAACAAAGTCTAAACATTTGGCTAACAGTATGGGCATGTATCGAGCCTTTAATATTTGGCCACCAATATACCTTATCATGTCCTGATTACAATCAGTCTTTGTCAGAACGCCGATATTGAAAAGAGTATTGTTACCTTATGGGGACTCGAGCATGATCACAGTCCTTAAGGTCGCCAATAGACATGGTAACCAACTCCTGCCATTTAAGCATAGATTCCATCCCGCGTAGCCTGGTTCCAACTTACTCCGTTTCGATAGTTTCTCTGATCTTTTGAATTTTCAATCAACATAACCTTCCAACAGCTTTTCGTTCTATGTATGTTCTACAGGTGGCATTTCCAGTGCGTCATATGTCGGCATCCCACAAGATGTGTTTTGGAAGATCAAAGCCAATATCATGACCTATAAGGCCCTCGAACTCTTAAATGCCTTTATTCGCGCTCTTTCCTCTCAATTGCATCATCAACTAACATGTCCTGTTCCCGGGTTATATGAATCATCCACAAGTTTCAAAACACTTATTGAGCCACCCTAACCAAAGCGTTGCCGATTCATGTCAAGCTCTTATTTATTATTATTGGGTAGTAACATCTTATGATCAGTAAACACCTACAATCTTGACCAGTCACAGAATAGTGCCTACTCCAAACTTGTAAGAGTGGATTTATAAGTATCTCCCAAGTTCCAAATCATGAGTCGTATAGTTCTTCTTATGAATTTTCAATTGGCGTGATGCATAAGCAATCACCTTCTCTCTTTGCATCAACACAACGCCCAAACCTTTGATTGAAGCATCGTAATATGCGATAAAATCTTCGCTTCCTTCAGGTAAAGCCAGAATTGGTGCACTACACAACTTCTGCTTCAACAGCTGAAACGCTGCTTCTTGTTTGTCGCCCCAAACAAACTTGACCTTCTTCTGAGTAAGCTTGGTCATTGACTTGACGATCTTCAAAAATCCTTCGATGAATCTTCGGTAATACCCAGCAAGACCTAAAAATTTTCGAATCTCTGTTGGCATTTTAGGAGATGCCCAATATTTTATGGATTCGATCTTGGCAAGATCCACGTGAATGCCTTGACTATCAATCACGTGGCTGAGAAATTGTACCTTGGGAAGCCAAAATTCGCATTTAGAGAATCTAGCGTACAACTCCTCTTTCTTAAGAAATTATGGAATTGCCTTAAGATGTTCTTCGTGTTCCTTCTTGTTCTTGAAGTAGATGATAATATCATCGATAAAGACAATCACAAATTTATCCAAAAATGGCTTGCACATGCGGTTCATGAGGTCCATAAATACCGCTGGTGCATTCGTCAAGCCAAATGGCATAACTTGGAACTCATAATGTCCATATCGAGTTCTGAATGCCGTCTTCAGAATATCTTCCTCGCGTACTCGAAGCTGGTGATAACCTGATCGCAAGTTTATCTTAGAATAAACACTGGATCCTTGTAGTTGATCAAATAAATCGTCAATCCTTGGGAGTGGATAACGATTCTTTACCGTCAGCTTGTTCAGCTCTCGGTAGTCAATGCACATTCGAAACGATCTATCCTTCTTCTTGACAAACAAGACCGGAGCTCCCCAGGGTGAGGAACTGGGTCTTATGAAACCCTTGTCAGAAAGTTCTTGGAGTTGGTCCGATAATTCCTTCATTTTGGACGGAGCCAATCGATAAGGTGCCCGTGCTACAGGTGCAGCACCATGTATCAAATCGATCTGGAATTCCAATTGTCGAGTCGGTGGAAGACCCGACAAGTCCTCAGGAAATACTTTTAGGAAAATTTTTTTGAACGGATCGGTACAACCTAAGTCGCTTCATCTCTTACTGCTCTTCAGTCATCCTTTGGTAGGGACATTGAGCCAAAGTATAGGAACATCCTTTTAGCATATACTTCTGTTATTTAGTGCTCGAGATTGATGTTCAACACCAAACAAATCTCGTTTTTTCCCCCCGGTTGCTTCTGTCATCGGCAAACCATCAACCTTTTCAATTTCTTTCCTCCCCAGGAATACAAACGATATTCCACGGCGCACAAACGATGACAACATTGGTACCATGTATTGCCCAACCAATCCATACCGATTATGACGTCGAGACTACCAAGTTCTATGGGTATTAAGTCTATGTTGAATATGGGTGATTTAAGAAATTTATTGTACAACCCCGAATGATAACGTTTAACCTAATTATTCTCCCGTTAGCTAGTTCAACATCATAATAATGATCTAAGGTAGATGGTGTGATATTAATTTAGGAGCTAAATGCAGTAGACACAAAGATTCTATCGGCACCAATATCAAATAAGATAGAAGAATAGCGGTTGTTTAGAAGGAACGTACCCGTCACGACGTTGGAGTCTTGGTTTGTCCCTGCATGGCCTACCGCATACACCTTCGTTGGAGCATTGCCATTTCCACCTTGGTTACCACGGTTGTTGTTTTTTAGCTTTGGACAATCCCTCTTGAAATGCCCCTGGGCTCTACATTCATAGCAAGTAGGCTTCTGGCCTGCCCCAGTGCCCCTTTGGTTGTTAGAAGTGTTGTCATTGGCAGTACTCCTACAGTCGCGAGCCAGATGGCCAACTCCGTTGCACTTCTGGCATTTGGGAGCACACGAACCGTCGTAGTGATAGTTGCATTTAGCGCATAGAGGTTTAGATCCCCCGTATGGCTTCTTTTCACCAGATCCTACAGTGTAGGCCTGACCAGTGTTCTGCCTCTTGTTTTGTCTTGTGTTGTTAGGTTATCATCTATCAATCTTTCTTTCTTTTTCTCTTTCTGAGCGTTCGAACACAAGTACGGATTTTCTACCATCAATTCAGTTGCTATTTCAATTGCCATCTTGCATTTCTCAGGCCTGTGTGTTACTACTTACACTTATCCGTTGATCATTTCGGGTAAACCACCGACATATATCTCAATCTTGCCAGACTCTTCAGGAATCATTCTAACACACAGCAATGCCAGTTCCTGAAAACGTTGGTTGTAACCTATCACGTCGGTACCTTTCACCTTCAAATTCCACAACTCAGCCTCGAGCTTCTTAATCTCGCCCCTCGGGCAGTACTTGTCAGTCATCTTCTTTTTCAGGTCTGTCCAAGTCATTGCATACGCAACATCATGACCAACAGTCCTAACGTGGGAGTTACACCACGTTAGAGCACCTGCAAGAAGAGTACAAGTGGAAAACTTGATTTGGTTCTCCACCGAGCAGTTGCTTATACTGAACATAGTTTCCATTTTCTCAAACCATTGAATCAATTCGAAAACTCCTTCCGTGCCCTTGAATTTCAAAGGTTGGCACTTCATGAAGTCTGGGTAAGTGCACTCTCTAGCAACTCGTTTCGTTCGTCTAACACCTGTTCCCGAATTATGGTTGTCATCGCTCATTTTTTTCGTGTTTCTTCCTGTCAGCATCACGTGCATGCCGAAACGTGCATTAGTAACGCCTTAGTCAATCATTGCCTAAAGCTGGGCATTAGTCACGGAGGTGGTGGCAGTTGTTGCGGCTGGTGTTGATCTAGTGGTTCTTTTTGGAGTCATTTTCTTCAATCACAAGAAAATATAATACCCGTTAGATTTCGTAAAATCATAACCATGACATGACATATACACAATAAATAAAGTGAGATCAAATCACATAGTGAAATGCACAACTGAATTGAAATCAACAATGGTGTAACTAAATCGGCATTCATTCATAATAAATTCGATTACAGACATGACATAATACATCCTTTCCATATATAATCTGGAAACATACATGACCTGATTCGGTTACAAAATGATCACTACCCTTAGGTTACAAAAGGAAATATAAACAACCTAAAGCCTTACTAGCTGGGAGATAACCCGTAATACTTAGTAGGCCAATACAACATAGCTACAACATAATCAAATCTACAAACTGCTATAGGCCTCCTCCGGTATCTCTGGTTGTGCTGGACCGCTAGCGGGTCCCAACTAACTCTGGAGAGCTGTCACCTGTGTCTGCAGTGTACTCATCAGTCTCAGTGTCTCCGCAAGCTGTGCCTATCGGGTGCGGTCTACTTCCCGCAACCCTGCAATCTCCGACTGCTATGCTACCACCTGAGTACGCAATGCCATAACCTTGGAACGTGCAAGGTCACTAGCATCCATAGACCGTTCCCAGGCCTCACGAGAAAGTCTAGCCTCTCTCTCCATGATTAAAGCGGTGTGAGCATGAGCACGTCTATCTCTAAACAGCGTGTTGAGCCGACCGCTCATCAATAACCTGTCATCCTACGCATCATCCAGCCTCCTATATATCTCATCCATATCTTGTCTGACAATAGTGACAAAGTTTGTCACCCTCTGGCTAAGCTCTGCCACATCGGTAACTACTGGTGTCCCCTGTATGTCCTCAACCATATCCTCCTAAGTGTTTATGATCCCATAACCAACATATCTCTCGGAGTCTCGCCTAATCTCATCATCTAAAGTGGCAATAAAACCATAATCCGCCCTAAAACCTTTAGTAGGTCTAGCAGTGGGTGCAGATGAACTCTCGCCGACCTCATATCTCGGACCTAGAGCAGTACACAACCTCTTCCGAGGCAGTAATGTAACCTCGGAAACACCCGCTCTACAGTCAGTAGAGGGTAAAAGCAAAGGTGGTGATGGAGTGGGTAAAGGTATAGGTAGGAGTGGTGGTGTCCCTGACGGTGGTGCCTCTGATCGAGATGCTAAGATATAGGTAGATGGTGTAGCAACTCTCATCATGGGGATAAATGCCCTGGTACGTGGAAGTACAATAGGTGATGGTGGTGGTAGTGGATGGGAAGTAGATGGTGTCTCGGATCTCAGCCGGATTATGGCAGCTCTATATCCCAAAGGATAAGTAGGACTAACAGGTGGTAGTAGAGGTGATACATGTACTGGTAATGATACTGGTAGTGGTGGTGAGGGAATCTAAGATAGTGGTGATGACCATGGGAAAAGTGGTGATGGTGGTGGAGTAGGTATAGCAAGAAGTCTGGCAACCTCTGTATCTAAAGGAAGTGATACGGGTGTCTGAGCTCTGGTAGATATCCTAGCTGTAACACGGTGTACAGGTGGTGGGAGGTGGTGGGATAGAGTCGGTCGGAGCTGGGTGCTCCTCCTCCTCCTCGTCCTCCTCAACATCATCATCATCGTCCTAGTCATCATCGGATGACTCATCATCATCATCGTCATCGTCTCCTCCGTCGGCAGGTTAATCAGTGAGATCCTCCTCAGGATCCTTCTCATCCTCCTATGGATCGGAGTTTGCAATGTATCTTGGTGAGTCGGCAGTAGGTGAGATAGCAGCAGGCAGTGGCTGCTCCTCAGCGGGAAACACCTCATCCTCTGGTGGCATAAACTCTGGATATACAGGCTCTGGAACAAACTCTGGTGAAGGTGGGTGCTCAGGACCCGACACATAATTAGGAGATGGCGGGGCCTGAAAAGCGGCTACCACATATGCATACGGATCCTCTGGCATCACGGGTGGTCTATCGACTCCCGGAGATCCGATGTCTGACAAACCTCCAAATGGGCTGGATACCGTCGTGTAGGTGATTGTGGAATCCTCTGAATCCGGCATGACAATATCTAAAAATCAAAAGTAGCTTATATAAGTATTTAATATAAGACTCTTATAGTAATATACATTTATATCATAACATGTATATCAATCATGAATGCATCTAGCCTAACCAACCAATGCAACAACTAGTGTATGTACGTATGTATGTATGTATGTATGTATGTATGTATGTCCCGTGAAAATCCCTTTGTATGAATGCAATGTTTGAAAATGGTTATAGTCCAGCAAAAACATTTGACCTAGTTCTCTATAACCTTGGCTCTTGATACCAATCTGTAACACCCCCAAAATGGATCGCAACGGAATATGGGTCTGAGGGTGGTACTTCATAGATCAATAACACAAGATATATATAAGAACGACCAAAAAGTCGTTTAAAACCGATACATTGGATTTAGAAAAGTATTTGTTACAAAAGCCCGAAGCTTCACTTGTTCAAAATACAAATTACAAAGATTCTAGTCCATAACAAATGTTTCCCAAAATTTAATGCAAATAAATATTTATGCATTTGACATCTAAAATATAACCACCAATGTATCCCTTGTACCTCATGCCTTATTGACCTCCTGAAAAACATTGCTTTAAAATGTCAACAATAATGTTGGCGAATTCATAGGTTTGTAAAATGTATAATGTAGGACAGCAAGATTTTCCCATGATAATGCAACATATGCAAACATCATAAAATGTAATTACGTTTTCCTAAGCTCATGACACTGAAGCTCGACATGTATGAATTGCAATATAAATTGCCAACATTGCCCGTGATGATGTTCTAACCCGCAACATCCTATGTTCGACATGGTATACGTTCGTTGTCCGGCAAACTGGCACAGTGAGTATGACTCACCCGAACGGGGGTGTCAATCCCAAATAGATCTATTTATAACATTCACGCTCACAACAAGTAATTAACAGTTCATGATAATGGGCCCAGAGGGTTATCGCTACTTAGGCAAACACGTAATCGTAATGTAAAAATGTCCACTTGCGTCCAATTGTAAAACATGTATATGTTTCTCACCCTAAAACTTGTAAATCATTATAAACGTAAAACGTGAGGCTATGAACTCACCTCGAGTAAATGAATATCAAGTATATTACAGAAAATGTGTCAAATAAACGCCGAATGCAACCTAATTAATTATAGGCCGTATGAGTACTAAGCACTTTGATTAAGTAACACCATATATAATTCTATATAGCTACATCACCATCTAATCGTATTTGTGAAATCATATTTATAAAGTTAAAACGTTTATAAATATTTTATTAGTAAAAACGACGTAATTTTCCCGTTTTAAGCCCGTTTGGTATGTTTCTTACGTTCACGCTTTCGTATAAAGACGATGTATCAAAATATTATATTTTCAATATTTGAGTCCTCTGGTGAACAGTGGTTTTTACTGTTCATATACTTTTATAAAATTTGTCGTCGTAAACTCGTAAATGTCGTATTTTATTCGTTTTAACTCCGTTTTTAGTGATTCTTTCGTGTACGTATTCGTAATTAAAAGTTCTATCAAATTAAATTAATGTTTTCTCAAAATAATATATATCTTGATGTAACAGTAGCTTTATAAAATTAAGTTATTATAAAAGTAATTTATTATCGTAAACTTCGTAATTTCCATAACTCCTTCGTTATTGATCATAAAATACATGATTCTTTATGTTTTTGGAATCTAAAAAAAAATTATTATCTGAGACAAATAACCATTTGTATATATCAGAAGTGAAACTTAAAAAGTTTTTATAAAATTTCTTTTATAAACGCGTTTATTATCGCGTAACATGTAAATTACGTATCTCCTTCGTTATAAATCGGTTTTTCAAGTTTCTTACCTTTTTGGAATCCTTATGAGATGTAGTATTTTATAAAAATATAAAATAAATAAGTTATATTTCGAATTCTAACAGAATGTTTTGGTCCTTTTTGTAAAAATATGTTTAAACCTTGATTTTATAACTTTTAGTTTAGCCACTTTGTTACAAGTCCATTACAACACTTAATATCACATGTCTTATACACCTAGGGTCCTTAGTCCATGATTAGTCCAAAGATTGTCCAAGAATCATAAGATCCATAAGTTTACATACTCATTTGTTCATGAACTTTAATATATACACTTTTTAGGTAACTAGTTTATATAAGCTTTTTATACATAAACTATACTTATATAATGTATATTATTACATTCTCACATGTTCTTAACAATAATATAGCACATGACAAAGTATATCATACCATGATCATAAGTAAAAATTCCATTTTACATGTAAATAAGTTTTCTAGATGGTGATTAACTACATAGCCATATAATATTATATACACATAAAATCATGAATGTAAAGAGATTAAGAGTTTTAGGTAACCTTAATATGAAGTAGGATGATGAACAATATGATCTAAACCCTTGTTTATCTAACAAACCTAAGCTTACAACACTTGAAAACCCTAAATCCAAGTTAAACCCTAATATAGAACCTTCCTTGCTTTAACACTTGTAAACCCCAAACCAAACCTTCTAAACACCTTAGGATATCTTAGATATGTTGTAGGAATGCTTGTAAATATGGTAAATAAATTTTGTATGGGTGGTTTATGGTGGTGGTTTTGGCCGTGGCATATGAGGAGAGAAAGAGAGTTTTTGTGTTGTTTTCACTTTAGCAAATGAGATGTGTGTCTTACTTCTACTAGTGAATGCCTTATATAACTCACATTGGCTAATTCCAAAGAATCACATGTGAATAGTTCCTAGGAAAGTCTTAGACAAGAAGCAGATTTTCTAGAGGAAGTCTTGGTCAAGACTTGTGACAAACTAAGGTTTTAATGAGTTTTTTGAATGTACAAGATCAAGTTGCAATTTGTGATATTTCTCTTGTGATTTCTCACTAAATCCGGTCTATATCCATATATATAAAGATAATTTTGTAATTTTTGAGTATAGGATAAATAATGGGGATTTGTGAAGCATAGAAACTTGGTGGTCCGTGAATTTCCTAAACAATATTTTATCGCGAAACGTAAAACACTTTACGTAACCAATAAAAATAAAATATGCAAAGTTAATAATTATACTCCCAATAATTATCTAACACTTGCTTGATGTAAAC
Organism: Tanacetum coccineum; assembly: GCA_026074375.1. Classification (NCBI taxonomy): domain Eukaryota; kingdom Viridiplantae; phylum Streptophyta; class Magnoliopsida; order Asterales; family Asteraceae; genus Tanacetum; species Tanacetum coccineum. The sequence continues at coordinate 2,979 of BQNB010133898.1, read as the reverse complement.
ATTTAATTGTTTGATTCCCGTTTACATTGAACGATATTTTTTAGCTTATGCGATTTAACTAAAGGATTTCAATTTAAAAGCAAACGCGCATAATACTAAAAATAAATAGTGAATTTATTGACGTCGTACAATGACCCTAAAAAACAGGGTGTTATAGGAAGAATGGGAAAGAAAAGTTAAGTCAATACCCCCATGTTTTGTTAAGATGATTCTCCATGTATATAATCCACCTTCAAATCAAGTCATTAGCTAGATTGTAAATATCGAGCATGTAAAAGCTCAAGTGTAGGGTATACTAAAATCATCCCCATTGATGTATAATGTTATTTATAAAAATATGAAAATTCCATAAAAGGTCCGATTCAAGGCATGCAAGTCAACCTTCCTCACCCCAAAAAAACATTTTTAAGCCAAAAGAGTCCGTGGCGACTGTGCGATGGGGCAACCTCACCACAACACGCCATGTGTCCCTTATTTAATTATTAAAGTACAAAATGTATAATTTAGGCAAGGCGACTTGTACTTAGGGCGACGGGTCTTTTTGGTCTTTTTACATTGATTTACTTGTACTTTTGTAGACAAATTGGCAATGAATTCAACTAGTTATATCCCCCAAAATTAGCACAGATTTATCAAAAACACACACAAACATAAATAAAAAAACACAGATCATTATTCATCCTCACCACCACCACCACCCCCTCCCCCTCACCCCACACACACAAACATTGACCCCAGGTACACACACAAGATTTATATCAAACCCTAACAAAACAAAACCCTAAAATTAGACGATTGATCATGAATAAATTATCAAAACGATTAAGGTTATTTGTTGGTCAAATGAAATTAGATTCTTTATTTTGGTAAGATTTATCTTTAGATTGTTTTCATTTTTTTAGGGTTTTTAATTTTATTATTTTTAGGGGTTTTAATTAACTCTTATGTTTTCCTTATATTAGGATCAAGGAGTCATCATTCGATGGAGGCAATTTCTTAATTTATGATTTAATTGAATTTAAATCAAGAAGTTAGTTGTTAAATCGATTAAAGCTGAGATATAGGTGAAATTAGGCCGTTAGCGGATACATTTACGTTTTGGGTTATTATAGATAAGGCTTGAAAATGTAATCCATCTTATGGTGTTTAGCAATAGTTGATTATGAATACAATTTTCTGATTCTTTAGGGTCCATATTTATGATATTTTATGAAGCATGTAATGAGTTGCTGCAAGAATATTGACCATTTAAGATAGATGTAAAACACATGCTTATTTCATATTTTCAAAGTCACATGGCTGGCGATTTATTATGGATTAATCAACTTAGTCTTTATTTCTGATATTTCTTTAGTGATCATCTCGAGAGCTACACAAGTAACTACACAATGCAAGTTCTAGTTGGATATTGCACCATCTACATCTTTATGCAAACATTTATGATTCCAGGAACTATATTCATGTCATTACTTGCGGGTTCCCTTTTTGGGGTCTTAAGAGGTGTAGCTTTGGTCGTGTTTGCCGCAACCGCCGGTGCATCTTCTTGCTACTTTCTGTCTAAATTAATAGGTCGACCACTTATCAACTCTCTTTGGCCCGATAAACTCGTGTTCTTCCAAGATCAGGTTAGAGGTTCAATTTGGTCATTACACGTCTTTAGGGTCGTCATCTTTTTAACTATTTAAAAAGTATATGATTTGGTTTTTAATTGCTTAGGTGGCAAAAAGACGAGGTGGGTTGCTGAATTACATGTTTTTCTTAAGGGTGACTCCACTAATACGTTTATTAATGTGGCGTCACCAAATGTTAACGTGCCATATCACATTTTCTTCTTGGCAACATCCTTTGGGCTCATTCCAGCAGCTTATGTAACTCTCAAGGTATTTATTTTAACGTTTTCTCATGCCTTGTGTGTCGCCATCAAGCATGATTCTATACGATTTGTTAACTAGTTAATTTATGACAGCCCTTAAAGTTAATAACAAACTCGCCATTTTTCTTTTTGTGATGTACAAATATGTGTTTTTAGTTCTTTTCTTTTCCTAAATAGAAAGTTTCTGCCGTATGGTTAGTATTTTTTATTGCTATAGATTATTCTTTCTTAGCGGCAGGTTCAAATCTTTTTTTTTTGTAAACGGGTCAATTCGGTTATACTTTCTCTAACGGGTCAATTTTGTTAATTTAGAACTTTAGCTCAAATGGAAACGGATTGATTGGATATATTGATTTAAAATGAAACGTTTAATTTGTAAAAAAAATAGTTTTTTAACCATAACACATTAATTATTGGTATGTGCTATTTTACACATACATTTTACCTTATTAAACAAGCTAAAAAGATGAAAATGATCAAAAACATGATAAAAATGCATTGTATACGTTTGTTTTGTGATTTGTGTCTTGCAGGTACGGATATTTATCAAAAAGGACAAAATTGAGACAAAAACAGACAAAACCGAGCACGGGAATGGAAAGAGGACGAAAAAATCGAGGCCAAAGGCGTACCCATACTTCACGGACCAACCCGGGCCCACTTAAAGGGCCTGGTCAGCCCAAGTCCTAATCTATGCAAGCCAATAAGCCCAATCCCTTTTATTATAATACCTTGGCCCATACTTGTCCAAACCGAGCCCAAATCCAAAACAAATGAAATAGCCAGCCCATGTTTATATTATCCAGTCAACATATTCAACGGGTCAAACGGTCAAACAATAAAAAGAAAGGCGCCAAGAATAAAACACTATTCACCCTTCGTCCCAAATTTACCCTAGCTTCTAATTACCCCGCTTTAATGAAAATTAACCCTTCTAGAAAAATAATGACGCAAGCAATGATGATTTTGGTATGCCAGGTTGGCAATCCCAAGGCCAATCATTGGCTAATCATGCATGGAAGGCATTCAACGACTAAGATCAATTGATTGGAAAACAGTTATGGATGGATGGCCAAGATTAGAAGCAAGGGGAGCGTCTTATGAGG
>BQNB010133897.1:0-18393 GCA_026074375.1 Tanacetum coccineum | reverse complement strand
TGTCTTTTTATGACTAAAATACGGAGTTGCAGATACTTTATTCTTTATGTGATTTAATTTCGAACATGTCTATATTTTATTACATATAAATCTAAAATAGTATTGTTTAAAACTTAAAAATCATATAAATAAGCAGAGGCGGAGCCATGTACAAGGTAGGGGGGGCCGTTGCCCCCGATAAACTGACGATTTTTTTTTTTTAGTGTAAAAATTATATTTTTATGGCCTTATTTTTAGCTTGCCCCCATCCTAAATCTCAAATTGCCCCCGATAAGGCTTCTTAAATATAAAAAAACTATTGAAAAGCTACTAAAATATGCTAAGAAATTGCTAAAAGCTGCTAAAAAACTGTTAAAACGCTACTAAAAAGCTGCGATTTTTGGAGATGTTTTCGGAATTTTTTTTTTTGCCCCCTATATGCCAAGATCCTGGCTCCGCCACTGTAAATAAGTAATGTTTAATCATCAAAATACTCTTTTATAACTTAAATTTTCACTTAAAATTTCAAAAATGTTGACTTAGAAACATTTTTAAAACTCATATTAGCAAGTTTTTCAAAATACATGTCTTAATAATGTTTTCATGTAAAATTTTGACAAAAACCAAATGACATGAGCTGGCCAATATAAACAACGATATGTAGACCAGTTGCATCAATTCATAGATCAAAGCACACGTCACGTCCATCTCCTATAAGTGAAAATGTTAAATAGACAATCTAAATTCCTTCTTCCTTTTTGTTTGAATCTGTTATAACCTCTGAAATTGAGATTAATCATTGATTGATTAATCTCATATCGAGCGTGTTAGGCGGGTTTCTCATCTTGGGTTTTTGTAATTTAGATTTGTTATTCTCCTCTTTAAATCAATTAGACTCCGTTTCCGTTTTCGTTTAATCTCGCTGTCATTGAAACCCTGATCTGTTTTTCTTTTCAATCCTTTTTTATCTTGATCTCCCTTCAATCCTTTTTTTTAGGGTTTTGTCGTCTGCTGTTTCTTTTTAAGGTTTGGTCACCATGCCTGTCCAACGTTCTAATGAAGACCAAGCTGTTCGTATTTCTAAATCTATTTTTGTAACCAATTTTCCTGATAATCTTGGGTCGAAGGAATTGTGGAAGGTTTGCGAGGGGTATGGGAAGGTGATAGACGTTTTTATTCCTAATCGTAGATCCAAAGCAGGTAAACGTTTTGCTTTTGTCAGGTTTATTCGTGTTAACGATTTAGATCGTTTGGTTGGAAATCTTTGTACGATTTGGATTGGTCGTTTCCATCTCCATGCCAATGTTGCCCGTTTTGAACGTGCAAACAAACCTGTAAAACCATCGGGGCCTTCTCAATCCAATGCGCATGGTACATTTGGGTCATTTGTTTCTGCTGCTAGAGACTTTCCACCATTGATTGCCTCTGTTGCTCCTGTATCTTCCTCACCGGCGTTGGTTTTGGATGATTCTTGTGTTGTTGAACGTGACCTCTCATGTCATGTCATGGGGCGTGTGAAAGATATTAACTCCATTCCTAACCTACGGATTCTATTAGCTAAGGAAGGTTTTGAGCATGTGAAGCTGTCATATTTAGGTGGGTTATGGGTGTTGATAGAATTGGATAACGAGGGTTCTAAGCAAAAGTTTTTGGATCATGTAGGCGTTAACTCTTGGTTCTGTACGCTTCTTAATGCCTATAATGATTTTGTTAGTGATGAACGTGTTGTTTGGGTGGACATTGAAGGTATCCCACTTCATGTTTGGTCTCGAGAAACGTTTGCCAAGATTGGTAACAAATGGGGCGAGGCTTTGGATATCGAGGATAATTTTGGCTCCTCTTTTGCTCGTAAGCGGTTGTGCATCTTAACAAAACAACCAGAATCTATATTGGAGAAATTCAAGGTGATTTTTAAAGGCAAGGTGTTTGTGGCTCGGGCGAAGGAACTTTTTACTTGGAATCCGAGTTTTCTTGAACCTAAGGAGTCTGTTTATACCTCGGATGACGAATCAAAGCATGGCGCTAAAATTCTTAATGATGGGGCGCAGAATAGTGATGTCGAGTCAGATGATGAATGTAATGTGGATGGTGTTTCCGAGACAATTTTCAGTGATAATGTGGATGAATGTAATGTTGATGGTCATGGTAAGGAGACGGACAAACATCAATCAGAGGATCCGTTTGGTTTTTATGATTTATTGAATAAACTTCCCGCTAAAGGCGTTCGTGATGCGAGTACCTCTTTATCGCATCCTCCTGGTTTTACCCCTAAAACTTCTGTGACGCACGCTAATGTTGGTGAGATTTGTGAAGATGGTCCTACTAATGGAGAAGACATGGTGAATATGCCTAGGGTGGATGCTAAGGTTATGGACCATTCACAGGAGGTCCATGATTCCTCTAATGGAGAATCAGTTTCTTCCTTTTCACATAAAGTTCATAACGGTGGCTCTATTCTTGACATTTTGGATGACATGGTTCGGGTTGGACATTCTATGGGTTATAATTTGGATGGGTGTTTGAAAGATATGGAACGCATTATTGGCTCACAAGGAGATGAAGATGTTTTTAAATGAATATTCTTTCTCTCAATATTCAAGGTCTTGGGCACAAGACGAAAAAGGAGTGGGTTAAGGAGTTAAATTGTAAGCATAGGATCAATTTTTTAGCGTTGCAAGAGACAAAGATGGATTGTATTTCTCATATGGACGTAAAGTCCCTATGGGGAAATTCAAACTTTGATTTTGTTGCCAGTGACTCATTAGGGAATTCTGGTGGTATTCTTTGTATTTGGGAGGCTTCTATCTTCAAGAAAGATGGCGCTACTATTTCTGATAATTTTATAGCTATTTACGGCACATGGTTACCTCGTAATGTCAAGATTCTTTTGGTGGCGGTTTACGCTCCTCAACAGCCTGGGAGCAAAAGGGCTCTTTGGGATTTTTTATCTAATCTTGTACGGAGATGGAACGGCGAAGCTATTATAATGGGTGACTTTAATGACGTTCGGACTATGGATGAAAGACTTGGTTCGTCTTTCAATGTTTCTAGTGCACGGTGTTTTGATCGGTTTATTGTGTCTTCTGGTCTTGTGGATGTCAAGTTGGAAGGGTACTCGTTTACTTGGTCGCATCCCTCAGCCTCCAAAATGAGTAAATTAGATCGCTTTCTTGTTACGGAAGGTATTATCTCGCTTTATCCGTCTATTTCAGCTTTGTGTCTTGACCGTCACTTGTCCGATCATCGTCCTATTCTTTTGAGGGAAGTTTTGTCTGATTTTGGTCCGACTCCGTTTCGGTTCTATCAATCTTGGTTAAGGATGGAGGGTTTTGATTCGATGGTGGAGCATGCGTGGTTGTCTTTTTCGCATTCTGATTCCAATGCTATGGTTAGGTTCAAGAAGAAATTGCAAGACCTTAAGTCTATTATTCGTTTGGGGTTACAAGATAAAAAGTTTCATCTTCATAACGCAAAGAATTCCCTACAGAATGATTTGATCTCTATTGATAAAGACTTGGAAAGGGGAAACGTTTCTGATGACATCCTTCTCAATCGGATGGATCTAAACCGACGGCTGCAAGATATTAAACTTTTGGAGGTTAAGGATCTGGTTCAAAAATCTAAAATCAAATGGGCTATCGAAGGAGATGAGAATTCTAAATTCTTTCATGGTATTTTAATAAGAAAAGGTCTCATTTGGTCGATTCGTGGTGTTTTCGTTTGAGTGCACTTGGTGTATGATCCGAGCTATTGTGAAGGAAGGCATTTTAAGAATCCACTTTGGAAGACGATTTCAGCAACCGTTCATTATCGTCTCAAACTTAATGCTACTTTTTCATAATCGGTTATCTTTCGGATCAGTGGATTGGAAAAAAAATAAAACTGGATAGGGCAGTATCGAGGGATGAAATTCGTAGGGCTGTTTGGAACTGTGGCGAGAATAAGTCTCCTGGCCCCGATGGTTATACGTTTGAATTTTTTAGAAAGTATTGTAGAGTCTGTCGAGCGGATTTTTGCGTGCGGTCGACTATTTTTTTAAGTCTGGTACGTTTCCCAAGGGGTGTTAACTCGTCTTTCATCGCCTTAATTCCTAAAAGGTAATGATGCTAAGTTCGTTAAGATTTTTGGCCTCATCAGTTTGATTGTGTGCGTTTATAGGTGAGCACGTAAAGTCCTTAGCTTAATCGTTTGGCTACTGTATATCCGATTTGTTCGGACTCAATCCGGCATTTGTTGCCTAATAGACAAATTAGACGGTCCTTTTTTATCTTAAATGAGATGTTAAACTGGTGTAAGAGAAAAAAGAAGCAAGCTATGTTTTTTAAGGTTGATTTTGCTAAGGCGTATGATTCGGTTCGGTGGGATTATCTCTTGGATATTCTTCATGCGTTTGGGTTTGGGCGAATTGTGTAGGTGGATCTGTGTAACTTTTACTTCCTCCCATGCTTCATATGGTTAATGGTAAGCCAACGTCCGAGTTCCCTTTTGTGTGGGTTGAAACAAGGTGGTCCGTTGGCACCTTATATTTTCATTCTTTATGTATGGAGTAGTTATATATTCTCTTTCTCCGTGTTGCTGATGATGGGCTGTTTAAACGGTTTTATTTGCATGGCTCGATTAATATTTCTCATCTTTTTTATTGCTGACGATGTCATGTTCATTGGAGAGTGGTCGACAAGAACCTTACATAATATGTTAAAGTTCTTAATTGCTTCCATTCTTGCGTCGGGTCTTAAGATTCAACATTGCTAAGAGCCAAGTCTTGGGTGTCAGGGTTTCTCAGAATGTTGTTGTGCAGGCGGCGAATAGGATCGGGTGTGCTATTTTGAACACTCCTTTTCGTTATCTTGGTGTGACGGTTGGGGAGTGTATGTCTAGGAAGTCGGCTTGGGTTGGCTTGGTGAACAAACTCCAAGCCCGGTTATCTAAATGGAAGGTTAAAACCCTTTCCATAGGCGGCAGATTGACCCTTCTTAAATCCGTTCTTGGGGCCTCTCCAATTTATTATATGTCAATCTTTAAGGTCCAAAAGGCGCCCATGTTGAAGGGACTATGGAATCTATTCCGTAGTAAGTTTTCATCGTGTGATTCTTCGGATAGAAAGATTTCGTGGGTAGCTTGGACAATAGTATTTGCGTCCAAACTGAACGGGGTCCTTGGTGTCTAAGTTTCTTCGCGTTGAATCGTGCTCTTTGGTTGAAGTGGTGTGCGCTTCATTCTTGGCGATGGCTCTTTATGGTGTAAAGTTATTCAAGCGATTTATGGCTCAAAGTTGTCTTCATGTGACCGATCAACCCTCGATTTGGTGCTCTATTTTACGTGAATACGTGAAGTAAAATCTTTGAAAGATTCTGGTTTTGATTTTTCTTCGCATTGTAAGAAGCGGATTGGGGACGGGTCTTGTACTAGTTTTTGGTATGATATATGGTTAGCTGATGCCCCTCTTTGTGTTCAGTTTCCCCGTTTGTTTGCTCTCGAATTGGATAAGGAGATTGTGGTGGCTAATAAAATGGGAGCTTCTTCGGTCTCAGCTTCTTTTCGCCGGGACGTGCGTGATGGAGCTGAGCGGCAGCAGTGGGATGTCCTTACTTCAATTATGAACTCGGTTGTCCTCTCGTCTTCCAAAGATAGGTGGACTTGTGATTTGTCGGGAGATGGAGAGTTCAAGGTTAAAGTCATCAGAAACTTTATTGATGACTTGTTTCTCCCTTCGTCGGATGTTGCAACGAGATGGGTAAAATTCATTCCCATTAAAGTTAATGTTTTTTCTTGGCGTGCTCGTCGTGATAGGTTACCTACTAGAGTCAATCTTAGCCGTAGAGGTGTTTTGTTGGATTCCCATCTGTGTCCTCTTTGTAATGCTGCTATGGAGGATGTTCAGCATGTTTTCTTTCGATGTGACGTGGCTCGGGTTGTTCTTCGTAAAATTTGTCGTTGGTGGGATTTGGATTGGCAGGAGATTTGTTCTTTCTCGGATTGGGATGCTTGGTTCTTATCCTTTCGACTTTCTTCCCGTCTCAAGTCTATTTTAGAAGGTGTTTTTTATGTTGCTTGGTGGCGGATTTGGAGGCTTCGAAATCAGTTGGTCTTTGACGCTTCGCCTCCTAATCGTTCGACGATTTTTGATGACATTGTTTCTTGGTCCTTTTTATGGTGTTCTAGTAGATGTAATAGGGTTTTTTCTTGGGAGTATTGGTTAAAAATCCCCTATCTTATTTCTTTGTAATGTCTTTGTAGCTCCTTGCTAGTTCTTTTAATAAAGTTGCCGTTCAAAAAAAAACACGAGAAATTTTTCATATTCCTGTATATTAAACAAAAAATTTAAAATAAATTTAATTTATATGTAAGTTCCGTATGTGCACTGGACTTATAACTAGTGAGAGTATACAATAGGATGTACTTACTTAATCTATATTTATAAATATCAATATCAAGACTCCTTTTAAATAAAATTAAGGATATTTCGAAAAGCATTTTAAAGGACCATCGCGCTATTAAACACGTACAACATCTAAAACATGATATTAATAGTTAAATTTAAATGATATCAACTTTAACACCATGTCAATTTTAAAAACTCAAATATTTCGCCGAACAAAAAAATATGTACAAAATATTAATCGATATTCATACATAATGAAAAAACTAGTGCGTGCACGAGTATGATACGGTTATACCTACATAAGTATGAAGGGTTTTACATAATGTTATAGTAAAATCTTATCTAACAACTCCGTGTATGAACCCAAACACGTTTTACTATGTCAAGATAGAAATTTACATTCTTAATCAATTGTATTATTATAATTAGACAATATACACAATTCGCATGTACAAATAATTCAAATTTGGATAGATTGTGACATATGTTAAAACACTTTAAATAAGATTTATGTTAAAGTTCCGTAAGTAGAGGAAGGTATATGACAAGTGATAATAAAAATGTTGATAAGAATCAACAGAAAGTAATTTTTGGTTTAAAACAGAGTAACAAGATTTGCGCAATTGCGCGATATTCAAAACCTATATAACTTCGTTTGATGCATTTGTTCACATTAGTTTGGTTTTTGAGAAATTGCATGAGAAAATGTGTATATAACTGTGGGTATTTCAATCTATTGTACGGTTTCTACATATGGTGTTATATTTAACAAGCATAGTTGCCCGCGCGTTGCTGCGGGGCGGTGTTTCTTTTATCATAGATGTGACGCATCCTGATTGTTGAATAAAGTCGTCGGCGATGCGTCGTCAAGTTACGAAATAGAGAAGCTGGTGGGAAAGTCGACTGATTCAAATGTTCACATTATCTTTTTTTTTATTGTTTATTTGGTTTAAAGATGATGTTGGTATTTTGTTAAAAGAAAATGTTACGGTTGTTGTGCACTTGAAGGTAGAAGAAGAGAGAAAAAAAGATGAATATTCTTTTCTTTTCTTTTATTTTATAAATAATTAATTTACATTTTAAGCTTGTAAGTTATATTTTTATTGTTATATTTTATTTATAAATAACTATGTAAATAAGTTACATTAAAAGCCCCAGGTGTAGTAACATCATAACATCATTTTTTGACTGTCACGTCAGCGCCACATCAGCATAACACCAACACCAACATCACTCCCCTAATCATAACACCAAATAACACCACTCACATCTTTATTTTCATAAAACCCCATAAACAATTTTTTATTTTTTAAAAACTAACATTTCTTCTTTAATTAAACATACAAATTTACATAAAAAAAAAACACATTACGAAATTAAAAAAAAAACATTACGAAATAAAAAAAACATTACGAAATAAAAATAAACATTACGAAAAAAAACTACTCGTCTTCGTCTTCGTCGTCCTCGTCGCCCAAATCATTTCTCATTTTGTTTTTGATTAATTATTTTTGCTTCTTGATCCAATAGGCGTCGTCGTCGTCCAAATCCTTGGTGCTAGTAGCTAGAAACCTCAACTCCTCCAACCGCATTAGTGTGCGGTCTTTTTCGGCTTGAGCTTCGAAAGCCCTTTCGGCGGCTTCCCGTTTCAGACGAAGCTCCTGCTCCATTAACTCCCCGAATTGGGTTGACGCGTTACTTTCACCGGTGCTCGCCGTGGCGTTGGATTTGGTTTTCTTGGCGGGCCGGTTTGCCGGCCGGACGTGATCGCGCATCGTGACTGAATAGATCCTCTTGGGTAGCCTCGGGGACGTCTCCGGTTAAGTCAACTTGTTCGGGTGCGTCCCATTTCCGGTGGAATCTCAAAACGGCCCAAGCATCTTCTTGAGAAAAAACGCGTCCCCATTTGATGCTCGCCCACGGTAAATACTTTGAGCCGTTTTTAAATTAATCCACTCATTTTCGCAACTTTTCACATACGTTTGGCCGTTTGTTAGCGGCAGTTTGAACTTTTGGCAATTGGCATTCAACGTATGCCATTTGCTAGTCAACATATCCTTTGTACGTTTTTGAAATTTTTTCGAATTGAACTCGTTCAAAACCCGATACCAAAACGTTTCATGCTTTTGTGACCTTCCAACATTATTATCTTCCGAAACGGCCACGTAACATGTTGCAAGCAATTCTTCTTCGACCGGTACCCAACGGGCCACTACTACCGGCTCTTGGGGCTCGTCTTCAATATTTTTGCCCTTTTTTGACAATTTTTTCTTGCGACCGCCTTTTTTTGGCGAATCGACTTGTTGAGGTTGAGTGAGTGATTGAGAAGTTTCTGAGTTGAATGATGGTGGGTTGTGTTGTAGATCTTGGAATTCACGGTTTATGACTTGTGATTGTTGCCATCGGAAAAAAGCTTGTTGTTGTTCTTGTTGGTATTGTTGAAACTGTTCCGGCGTCATCGACCCGGTGAGGAGATTCATAAAACCGTTGTTGGGAAATTCGGCCATTTTTTTTATTGCTAAAAAAAGATGTATATTTGTATTTGAAGAGTGGTGAATTTGTATTTGGTAATGTGTTGTATATATAGTGAGTTGAGTGAGGGGGTTAAAATGAATTTTTAAAAAAAAAAAAAAACCCGGCCGTTTTAGGGTGTAAAATAAAAAAAATTTAAACTTTAAAAAAAAAAAACTAGCCGTTAGGGGGGTAAACTGAAACTTTTCAAAATAGGAGGAAATGGGTAAAATATAAATAAAACGTTACAGGGGGTAATATATTTTTTTTTTAAAACACACCCCCAACGCGCGTTGGCCGGCCAACGCCGGACCCAACGCCGTCGCCGGCGTTACTACACCCACCCCTCTTATCATAACACCAAATAACACCACTCACCTCTTTATTTTCATAAAACCCATAGGCCAATTGGAAGGTTGATTAAGTTTTGGGGAAGAAGTGGGCTGAGAGTGTAATGTAAGCATTGCATTACGATAGAAGGGGCAAAAAACAATAACAAAAAAAAAGGGTAAGAACCATAAAACGAATGACGGAGAGAGCAGGGGAAACCAACAAGGAATACACTAAAATCTAGGGGGAGGGGAGGTAGAGGAAGGGGAAGCAGGTAAAAAAAAATATAAACAAAAATAAACAAAGATTAAAAACATAAAAAATATAAAAACAAAAAAACCGTGTTCATACAAATTCCATTCATTTCAGTAAACCAGTTTCAATCATTTCACAATCCAAATTTCACATCAAAAACCGTTATCATCATCAAAATTCAGGGAGGTAAAATGATTTTTTTTTTTTAAAATTAATATTTTTTTATATTTTAAAATGAATTTTATTTTTAAACAAACGGTGTAAAGTAAACTGCCGGTTACTACAACCTAAGGCCCAGATTGAAGGAATGATATAAGTTCTGGGTTAAGGCGTGGGCTGAGAGTGTATGTAGACATTCGATAGAAAGGGCAACCATAACGGAATGACGGAGGAGCAGGAAACCAACAAGGAATACGCTAATATGGAAGGAAACCAATGGAACGGTGGGAGGAATGCACAAACCGTGATTTTTCGAATTTTCGCCATAAGGTGGTAAAACTGGGGACCTCAACACGAGGCAAGAAGGAACGAAGTGAAAGAAGAAGCAGTGGAAGGACAGCGTGCGCCGTCGTTACTACAGTAAGGGGTAAAGGAATAATTGGAAAACAGAATCATCATGAACTACAAGATCGAGTGGTGAAAATATCATGAGGCGAACCCAGTGGATAGGTGAGGAGAATCAGTTTGATATGGAAGAAAAAGATCTAAAAGACCATGAGATAAATGTATAGAAAGTGGACTGGTGAAGTGAAAGCCGACAAAGTTTTCTGTATAAAACTTCACCAGGTTTTGTGTGAGGCAACAAGGTTTACAACAGAATTGAAGAGAAACTGTTGGGGGTCTTGAGGTTATGGTGGGTAATGAAAACGAGGAAACGCAACAAACGGTGCTGAAAGTAAGGAAGACATTGGGTTGAGGAGATGGCTTAATGAAACTAAAGAGTGCAGTAAGCAATTAACAGAATAGTCAGGATTGGTCGGAAATGAAACTATGGATTAACATCTCGGTCATTCCTGTTTCGGCTGGAATGAAGGGACGGTTTAAAAAAAAGAAGGGACGTTTAAAAAGATTGCGGCACTGCATGGAACTATCCTCGCTATGAGCACCTGTAGACTGGAAGGGAATCAAAACATAATCTATGGAAGAGTTCACACCCATACGCTCAACAAGGGTCTCATTAAGGAAGAACTTAACATCAAAGTACAAGGGAAACTTTTTAAGATAGAAAAAATTCGTGATATATCCAGGAAAACTCAAACTCGGCGCGTGGTAATAATCACAAGGAAGAAGGAGAGGTAAGCAAGAGGGACAAGAATGTTATGCAAGTTGACGACGAGGCAGATGATGAAGGGAACAACATGAATGAAGCTCCAGAAAGTGGAGGGAAGATGCCCGCTAAGAGACTCCGGTAATCGGAATTGTGAGGAAGGCGAGGGATCAAGATTTTCCGGTGAGACTAAAGTGAATGAGACTTTCGATGAAAGAAAAAGGTGTCGGGAGAAACCAAAAAGTCGCATGAGGAAACTAATATAAATGAAAATGACGGCTGGCATCCTAACAATAAAATTCAAAATGGGATGAGAATTAACGTAGGAGGGGTAATTGAGGATGGGTCTATTATGGCTGTGTGGGGTTAATGTTAATAACAAGTCACCTGTTTGTTATAAAAAAAATTGACCCAAGTGAAAATAAAGGAGGACGCTATAAAAAAGGGAAGAGGAGTCTTATAAGACCAAACAAGTTACTGATAATGTCAGCTCAGATCAAAACAAAAACACGGGTGACCAGGTTAAGGATGGATCGATGGCTAGAAGAGAAAAGCGAGAAATGTCACCTACTAGCCCTACGGGAAATAACGAAGTTAGATTGAAGAAGAAGTTGAAGTCTTATCAAGAATTTTTGTTCGGAGGGAATACAATAGATAAAACGTTTGACAAAGGTAAGCTCGATGGCGAAATTCTAATTACCAAAAAGAAAAGGAGAACGCAAAAAAGGTACGTCGGAGACATATAAAGAAGGTTACGAGATCGATACTAATAATAACAACATCTTCAGGTTTGGTAATCATCATGAGAAATGTGACATTAGTATCGAACAAATTAAGGAGGTTGGCGAGATGATCGGGGTGTCTTGGACTCGTGCTGAAAAAGAAAAGAAGCAGGAAGGTCAGGCAGAAGGTGAGGGTAGACGTTATCAAGACGTTGGGTTACAGGCCCAATGATATGGTATGGTTTGTTTCGTTTTTCTCGCTCATTATTTTTCTTGTTATGAAGATGATTTCAATAAATGTTAGGGGCATGGGGGAAAATGGGAAAAAAGTTGGATTAGAGCTATAATTAGGTCTGAAAAACCGGATGTTATTGGGTTACAAGAAACAAAAAGCGGGTTGGTCGACGATGTATGGATTGAGGATATATGGGGAAGTAAAGGATTCGGTTATGCTCAGCTTCCGGCTAATGGCAATTCAGGGGGCATATTACTTATATGGGATGTAATGATGTTTTTGTGTAAAGAGGCGATCGGTGACGAGAGGTTTATCACGGTGAGGGGTGCGTGGAAGGGGAAAGATGAGGACGTATTTTTGGTGTGTATATACGGACCTCACATGACTAGTCAAAAAGCGTCTCTTTGGGATAGACTTACATGTCTGATGAATAGATTGCAGGGAGCTTGGTGTATTTTTGGGGACCTAAATGTTGTTAGAAGTGTAGAGGATAGATTTAATTCCGGAGTAAATTTGAGGGAGGCAAACGAGTTTAATGATTTCATAAATATGATGAGGCTAATTGAAATTCCAATGGGAGGAAGGAAGTTTACAAGGATAAGTGATGACGGATTGAAATTTAGTAAATTGGATAGGTTTCTATTGAATGACGAGTTCAACAATTTATGGGGTAATCTTTCGGTTGTTGCTTTGGATCGCAAGTTATCGGATCACTACCCGATCGTACTAAAAGATGTGGACTTGGACTTCGGTCCAAAACCTTTTCGTGTGTTTAACATCTGGTTAGAAGAATGTGACTTTTCTCAGGTTGTTGATAAGGCATGGAAGAAAGACGTTATAAGTATCCGACCGGATTGTAGGTTTAGGGATAAATTAAAGAACGTCAAGGCGAGCCTTAGAATTTGGAGTAAAGGAAGGTTTGGGGAACACATTCAAAAAATAGATGATCTAAAAAAAAGCAATGAGGTGGGAGCTTGAAGCGGAGAGGAGAACGTTAAATGAGAGGGAGAGACGTGCATGGTTGGAGGTGAGAAAGCAGTGGGAGGATAGGGAGAGGGAATACGCTAATATGCTTCGACAAAAAACTAGAGTTAAATGGGATGTCGAGGGAGATGAAAACACTAAATTCTTTCATTCGTTCGTAAAGATGAGGAATAACAAGTGTAACATAAAAGGTCTCATGGTTAATGGAATTTGGACTGAAGATCCTAAAATAATCAAATCGGAGATGGCTAGATACTACAAGAACTTGTTTTCAGAGGGAACGAAGACGAGACCAGTTTTCTGTTGCAACAGGATAGGAAAAATATCAGTCAAGGATGCTCGGTCGTTAGAGAAGCCGTTAGCCTCAAAATATTGAGTCGAATATGAAGTTCGTCCATTACGTGTATTGGTCTCGGTCAGTCAATATTGTAACGTTGTAATAGGTTAGTATCGGGAATCGGGCTCGATAGTAAATCTAATATTGTATATGTTGCAGGTTTAATCCCAAGCAAATCCCGAGCCCGGTTCGAGTCAAATATCCCGCATGACTCATTTACTGTGTCGGGGTATATATATATACTCCTTTTCCACTTTGGAAAAGGAAGGTTGGTTCATTTGTAAACATTTCAATTTTCTTTTATTATTCCAACCATTCTCTCTAACCTCTCTCTTGTTTCTCTCTCTAAAGATCATCATCTCCTTCCTATTTTCTAAGTAAATTCGTGGTTAAGTATGAAGTGAAAGTGTTAATTGGGTTCCAATAATTGGTACCAGAGCCTAGAGTGGATTCGTGTTTGATTCGTGTGGTTCAATAAGCTCAAATTCGTGGCTTATTTTGGTATAAAAAAAGCCCACGGCTCAAAATCTTTTTGGGCTTATTGGTTGGTTAATCTTGTTCTTCCCTTGTTCTACATGTTAAACAGGTGATATTGTTACCATTCCATGAGTTGCATAAGCTACTAGATCGATTTTAAAGCTTAAAAGGTTTGGCTTATTTTCGTGTTCTAAGTGGCGGTTTGGATTATTCTTGGAGATTCACGAAGAAAAGCTTGTTATTTCGTGTTTTATACTCTTCAAGACACTTAATATTAAGCACCTATAGCTTATTTGAGAAGTTAAATAGTTTATTTGGCTTGATTATGCTTATTTCGTCCTAGTGTTCTTCATGGAGGTTTGATTAAAATATCAATTTCTTGGTGGCGGTTTGACATAAAACGGAGACAAGATCCGTATTTTTAGTAAAAGGTAAATGGCGGTTTGACCAAAAGTCAATGGCTGTTTGACCAAAATCCATGGCAGTTTGATTAAAAGGTAAGCAGCGGTTTGCTTCTAGTGGCGGTTTACAAAAGGTTGTCACGACGGTTTGCTTTATAATTTGTGGCGGTTTGAATAAGTATAGACGGCGGTTTGAGAAAAAAATCTAGGCGGCGGTTTGATACTAAGAATAACAGGCAGCGGTTTGTTCAAACTTAAAGGCAGCGGTTTGATAAAGAAACATAGCAGCAGTTTGATCATATATTTAGCCAGCGGTTTGGGAAAATTTAGGTGGCGGTTTGGTTCATTCAAGGTGGCGGTTTGGCTTAATTTATTATGGCGGTTTGGTATATAATTGGCGGCGGTTTGGCTTAAATCCAAGTGGCGGTTTGCTAAATTTTTGAAGAACCGAAAATCAAAAACAGTTAACCTAATTCGGTGATTCAATTTCGGTTACAAGGCCAATTTCGGTAAATCTAATTTTGGACAAATCGGACTTTGAACTTTAAACGACACTTAATCAAACACTACAAACATCAACCTAAACCACAAACAAGAACTTAAAAGACATTAATCATACAACAAACAAACCTTAAACACAAACGATCATTCATTCACGGTTTTCTATTGATTCTGTAAAATCCCGTTAAACTTTTTATCGGTTTTAATCATAGACTTGTAAAATCCCGTGAAGTATAATTGCATTCAAAACCACAACTTCAATCACAACACATCTACTTAAGATCCAACAAATCTTTCACACTTCATAATTCATAACCAATCATTCATCATGACTACTCTAATCACTACATCCTCAACAGATAGTCAAATGCATAACAACATCATGGCAGCTGGGTCGAAAGATCGACCACCAATGCTTGGACCAGGAAGATATGCTCAGTGGCGATCACGTTTTCTGCGTTACATTGACACGAAAGCAAATGGAGAATTTCTAAAGAAATGTATTCTTGAAGGTCCTTACAAGCCAACTAGAGTAGTAATTGAAGCTGTTGAAGCAACGGAAAATTCTCCAGCAGTACCACAACATGAAGAAGTTGAGACAATACACAACATGTCTGCAGAGAACAAAGCTTATTTTCAGGCTGAAAAGGAAGCAATTTTCTTGATTTTAACTGGTATTGGAGATGAAATCTACTCAACTGTTGATGCATGCAAGACAGCTAGTGAAATGTGGATAGCCATTGAAAGGCTACAATAGGGTGAATCATTGAACATACAAGATGTAAAGACCAATCTGTTTTGGGAATTTGGGAAGTTTACATCTCAAGACGGAGAGTCAATGGAGTCTTATTACTCCAGGTTCTATAAGATGATGAATAAGTTGACCAGGAACAACTTGCAAGTTACTACAATGCAAGTGAATGTTCAATTTTTTCAACAACTTCAACCAGATGGGTCAAGATTTGTGACGATTGTCAAGCAATCAGAAGATATAGACACCCTCTCATATCACAAACTTTTTGACATTCTGAAGCGGTATCAAAAGGAAGTTAATGAAATCCGTGCTAAGAGAATAGCCAAAAGTGCAAATCCATTAGCACTTGTTGCGGCTGCTCAACCATATCCAGGATATTATCAGATAGCACCAAAACCTCATCGATCATATGCACCAGCACCAAAGCAATCTTTCTCCATAAGTTCAAGTACATCTACCAGACACAGAGGCAAAGAAATAGCCAAATTAGTTACACCTTCATCTGAGTCAGTTTCTGATGAAGACAGTGATCCTGAACAAGCTCAGAAGGACAAGGAAATGCAAAAGAATCTGGCTCTCATTGCAAAGTATTTCAAGAAGCTCTACAAACCTACCAATAACAACCTTAGAACTTATTCAAACTCCAAGAATAAGACTGAAGACAACCCTCCAAGGTACAAGAACGACAATCAGTCTGGGCAGTTTAGGAATCAAAGGACAATGACAATTGCTAGGGCTATGGAAACTGTAGGCAGTCAGGTAGTGCAGAAGAATGGGATACAGTGCTTTAACTACAAGGAATATAGGCACTTTTCTAGGGAATGCAGGAAGCCAAAGCGAGTTAAATACTTTACGTATCACAAGGAAAAGATGTTGATGTGCAAACAAGCTGAGACAGGTGTTCCTCTACAAGCAAAACAAGCTGATTGGCTAAAGGACACGGATGACGAGATTGATGAACAAGAATTGGAAGCACATTACATTTTCATGGCAAACATTCAGGAAGTCTTACTTGATGACTCCAGTTCTACTGATACGCCATTGGAGCAAGTACAAAACGATGATGAATATAATGTGTTTCCCAATGAGAGACAACATTCTGAGCAACCTGAATCCATTAATGACACACATGTTTTGGAAAAGGATGATAGCGATGTCACTCCTGATTCATCAAATATATGTAATAATGATAATCGGGTTAATCTAAATGCTGCAGATTGTGCTGATGAGTGTGCTGCGCTTGCTAATTTAATTGCAAATTTAACTCTTGATACTGAGGAAAACAAAAAGATTTTAAAGCAATTAAAGAAAGCAAACGCATCATTAGCTCAAGAACTGAAGGAGTGCAATTCTAAACTTGAGGAGTCTAATAGAGCTCCGGGAGAGTCTACTAGTACTCGGGATAATTGTCTTATTGCACTTCAGAACAAACAGACTGAGCTTGAGAAGTACAAAGCCATTAATGACCGAACAGTTGAATATGACAAACTTCAAACAAAGTTAAATGAAACTCTAGGACTATTAGCTCGAAAAGACATTGACATAAAAGAAGGTTTAATAACTAAAGCCTATGAAATTTCAGTTGTCAATCTAAAATACGATGAGTTAGTCAAAAAGAGTCTTTTAACAAAGTCACAATTCGAAGGTCTTCTAAAAGAGAAAAGTAAGGTCATTTCGGATTTAAAGGTTAAGGAAGGAAAAGATATTGACAAGATGATTGAAATGGACAAACAAATAAAGTTTTTAAATGAAATTGTTTATAAACGTAATCAGTCAATTCAGACCATTCACATGTTAGCACCCAAATGCGCAACATATAATGGTAGATCAACCTTTGCTAATCCAAAGTACCTCAAGAAAGCTCAATCTGAAAAGCCATGTTTGTATGAGATCCCATATGATACTTCTGATCCTGCAAACAGATTTGCCCCTGATAGGGAAGAGACAGTGACTCTTGCAAATGAGAGTAGATCAAAATTGAATAAAGACAAAGTGAAACCATATAATTACACAAATCAGAATAGTCTTTATGAAATTTTCAAACCACCCTCTCAAGAATATCTTTGTCAGTTGGATCGCGCAAAAGCAGTTAGGAAAACAATGTGGAGAAAAACGTTTGTTAGAACAAAACCAAACATGGCTAAAAACATTGCCTTTCTTCCTGTGTCGAAATCCATTAGTAAAAGTAGACAAGCTTATAACGACATGACAAATAACATCAATCATTTTAGAACAATTGTTGATCAAGCTTGGTTTAAACATACTAGTGATAGCTTTCGTGACCCAACTGCTCTAGATATGGAAGTTTTGATAAAATCATTATTAATGCCTCTTTCGATCAAAACTCAAAATGACAGTTTTTGTTTTGTTCATGAACTTAAACAGGAAATGCATAAAGATTTTTAGTACGTTGAGTCCCTTGAAAAAGAGATAGACAAACTTGAATCTAAAAAGGCTGATTTTTCAAACATTTATGATCTACTTCTCCAAGAGTCTGTGTCTAAAGATGTTATGTGTTCTTATTTGCATTCTCTGTCTGAATTAGATGCTCTTAATGAATTGCAATGCTTGTATCTTCATAAAGTCAAAGAATGTGAATGTCTTACATTACAACTTTCGAAACAAACTGAAACTGTTAACAAAGAAGTTCATAATAAGTTGTTAAGAAGTTTTTCTAAACTTGAACAACACTCGCATTCTCTTGAACTTGCTTTACAACAATGTCAATAACAAATGAAAAATGACATAGTTTGCAAAGAAAACGGATCAAATGTATTTCGAAAAGAATGTGAACAATATCATGAAATACAATATTTGAAAGCTCAAATGCTAGACAAGAACATTGCCATAAGTGAGTTAAAGAAACTCATTGAGAAGTTCAAAAGAAAGGGTGTGGACACTAATTTTGAACAACCATCAATCTTGGGAAAACCTATTTGAAAAACACAGAATCAATCGGTTGCACTTTGATAGGGTTCTAGCATAACCCTTACCCTCAGCTGGGGCTGCAGCATATGCCCTAGCAGTCTCTTGCCTCCAATTCTGCTGGTGGTGTTGATTGTTGTTGTTGCGGTTACGATTACGGTTGTTGGGGTTATTGTTATTGGGGTTGTTTTTCGGTGTTCTTACCATTTCCTTTTATTGCTTTCATTTACTCTTGCAGCCTTACCCTAAACTGCTTGCTCAACCAATTCACGTGCCAAGTTGATTGCATCATGTAGTGTTGTGGGCCTTGCATAAGTAATGTTTCCCTTAATT